>OY740767.1:94264362-94455362 GCA_963513935.1 Aphrophora alni
TTATACTCCTCAGCGTTCTTGATTATCGGTAATTTCTACTTAAATTGTTCATTCTTTTTTAGTTTTTGTAGTGATTATAGTAACAAGTCGTAAGGGATAATTTCGTTTGCCATAAACTCGATTATATTTCTTGCTTATTTCGGACTATAGTGATAAATTTATTATGTGTAAAAAGTTGACAAAGTTTCATTTTATTAAAACTTTATAAGGAATATTATTCGTTCATAGTTATGTTAGTAGATAAATGAGCCAGGTAACGTTGACGGTATTACCTCTATCACGAATGCAGAAGAGTTTTTACCAACTTTAAATGTAAGAGTTTATATGAATCCCATTTGGTAGTTTTGGTTATTATTTATTATATTAATGCTACAAAAACATATAATATTGTATTGCCACATTTTACCGAGAAAACTGTTGTATTTGTGGTTTGACGTAATACTTGTGTGTGTTACAATTTAAATAAGTGTGTAATGTCGTTTCCATTTAAGGTAATTATTAGAATCCTAGTTTAATACCATGGTAAACAAAGGTAAAACAAGAGCTAATGGTTCATTGGAGTATATACATATATAAATATTTTTAAAAAAATAATCCAAGCCGGTGATAATTACACTATTATTCATTTTCTAAAATTAGTTTAATTCGAAAATACTTTTTGAATCAGTTCAAAGAATGTATACTGCGTTTACGTTAGTAGATACAGGACACTAATTATTATTATTATTATTTTTCACTTATAAAACGTTTCACACTTTTATGAAATGGGTAGTTTACATTGAAATTAACAAATTAAAGAAGTGTCGCTTTATTCTTCTTCAACGAACATTAATAATATTTGTCTAATTTTCAAAGTAAAAGTTATATTATATCAAGTAATTCTACTTCAAAAAAATATAATGATTTTAAATTTTTTTTTATGGGATTTTTAATAGTCTTGAAACATATCTAATGTCACATATTCTAATAATTTCTCCCTTAATTCATCCAGATTAATAAATACAATTTACATGTTCTCCTGTAATGTAACATATAAATGTAAATGTTTGTTGGTTGTCATGATTTAATACATTTTGGAAAATTACTCTATTTAAACCTTTTGAAACAATATACAACATTTCTTTAAAAAAATGAAATAAATACACAATTTAAATCAGTTTTGATGTTACAACAATGTGTTTTATATATAAATAATTATTTCTATGAACATCATTTTAATGGAAATAAAACCATTCTTGTGCGTCTCATTTACTGGCTTGTTTTGTCAGACAATGAGATCTATGATAATCTAGTCTAGACTGAGTCCGATGGTTTCCAACATATTTACTTTTCTTATTTTTAATGTTAGGATTTCAGCAAATGAGATGTACAAACCAGTTCAAAACTAGGCAGAGATCGGTTAATGAATGTCAAAATCAGTCGGGATTAGGTGTCATCAGTTTCTAAGTCAGTCATCTTTCATTGATATTACGATCGAGTTCTTTGATTTATTTCTTATATATATATATATATATATATATATATATATATATATATATATATATATATATATATATATATATATATATATATGTATATATATATATATATATATATATATGTATATATATATATGTATATATATATATATATATATATATATATATATATATATATATATATATATATATATATATATATATATATAATCACATAAATAACTATCATTATTATACGACCAAAACGATGGCTCCACAAACCATAGTTTGTTACATAATTTATTTTACTTAATTTTGTTTTGGTCAAGTTTCTTCACAAATAAAATTTATGACAGTTAAAATATCTATATATATTAACATTTTTCACCTTGATTTTATTTATTTAGTGTTTTTTAAGGTGAGAAATTAATTTGATTTATAAGTGTGAAATAACGATGTTTGCAGTTGATGTCCAATGTATTTTATGCGTGTAGCAAATATTATGATTTTATTTCACAAAATTAAAGTCACTGGAGAGTTGAAATAAAAATAAATACGAAGTTAAAGACTTTCATGCAAATCTTTATTTAAAGATTTTTCAATGTAAAAATACAAATTTTGATTTGTTCGATCAATGAAACTTTTTCATTTTTGTAATGAACGTCTGCTTCTAAGTTATAGGTTAACTTTCGTAATCATATAATAGACGAAATATCTATCAAACCTTAATTGCATTAGTCAAGTCAGAAACTCAAACAAAATCGTTAGTAATGGAACCTTCCGTTGTGTTAAAAATAACTGGAAATAAATTTGAAATGATATATATATTAAACTAACATTACCAGTCCTTCCTTTTTCCTGTCACTGCTCCTAAAACCATTCAGTACACAGTATTAAAACACATTGTTATATTGAAATTCCAAAACAATCTGCATATTTAGTCTACAAGTATATGGTAATCTGCCAGTAAACTACCTGAAGTGAACGGCTTCATAAAATCCAAGCAATAGAGTGAATATAACTGGAAATAATTCTTTACACCTATTAACCCACCTTGAATTGCAGTCCAAACATATGCCGTTACATACGTACTTTACGAGATTGTAAATTGCTGCATTTCTATTCTGTTGTTCAATAATATCTGCTTTGTCCAAATTTGTCTGTTTAGTTCATTTAATTTTTGCGTTGAAGGAAACAAATTGACATAAAAAACACGTATATTTTATTAATGCAATATTTGTTTGTTCAATTATTTTTAAACTAATGTAATACAGATTTATTCCTAAAATAGAAGGTTACTTCGGATTACCTGTTTTCAAAACAGTTAAGGAGGTATTGTTTCAATAAGGTGGGAGAAATATGGCTTTGCACTATAGGGCAGGGGTATGTCATAAAAATAGGGACTGAGAGAGAGAAAATTATACATTGAATTTATATGTACTTCGGTAAATAAGAACTATATATCAAGAAGTCCCAAAATATTTGATTTTCGTAGAAAGTATTTTTAAATCTGTCGACTGAAACATGGAAAACACCGTGCAGTGAACGTAAATTATTTTTTAAAATAAAGTAAATTAAATATTTTTGATGGCTCCTGCTTCTAACGCTCCGTTAACAAAGGTTGTCTAATGTTTTTTCTTATCTGGAATGACGTTTAAATTAATAAAGAGAATATACGGAAAGCGTTTTTTATTTGTCGTAGTGGAAATAAAATGTGAAGGCTATCGGTAATGAGTGATTCTATATTTTATATTTTCATAAATAAAGTTGAGATATTTTGGAAAGTATGTTTAGATAATTTAGGAATTAACTACTAAATTTAATAGAAGATCTAATTATAGGGGGTTCAGTAGGTTGTGATGGTGAAACAAATTTTTAATTTTAATTCCCAACCTTTTTATCATTAATTTAAGACCATGTTTATGAAAATCCGATTGACAGAAATTTGTGGTAGCACTTTTTAAAGGACAGTGTCAGTTGATATTGACTAGAGGTCGATCCTTATTGTATTGGCATCTTAATCCTGTTTTTGCTTTCACACAAACTTGTGCATTTCTTGAATGCAGTAGTGCGTATTTTGTAACACTGACATGTTTTAAAATAATTTTCCTTGTTATGTTGACATTCCTCTTTTTGTAAAAACACGTTTTCACCTGTTATTGTACTGTGAATTTCTGATTTCCTAAATAGTCTGGTGATTCAAATCCTGGTGTGGTCATTTGTTTTTTATAACGGTAGCAGTATTGTATAATGTATTATGGTTATTTTATAATTAAATAGAAATAATGCGATTAAAAAGAGAAATATTTTAGTCAAGGCGAAACATATTCAAACAATACGAATCTGGACCTGATTAAAATTTAAATGAAAAATCCAAACCCGGCCATTGTGATAAGTGGGAAGAAAGGGGTACAAGTACCAAAGATAAAAAGACAAAAATTAAAAAAAAATAATAATAAAAAAACAATTAAGATGAACATTTGAACATTAATGAAGCCGTAATGAGTCTAATGAAACCTATTTTAAGGAATTGTCATAGCATAATCAAACTACTAATTGCCTTAATGGTAAAATCCAGAACAAAAATGAGTCATTGGTCTGGTTTACAAAAACTTTCTTTATTAGGGCCTAGTACTCAAGTTTTATGCTACAATATTTTCTGACAACAAGAGTAATAACACATTACGCATGTTCTAAATGAGCGTGGTCCCCATTAATAAAAACACTCCACTGCTACAACATTTTCTGCCAACAAGAGTAATAACACAATATGCATGTTCTAAATGAGCGTGTGGTCCCCATTAATAATAACACTCCACTGCCGTGTCCATCAATGGCATCTATGTACGTTGCGGGTACAAAGCGCTGGGAGAATGCTGTCTCAACTTTAAAAAAAATGAATAAGATAAGAGGTTCTTAATATTGAATAGAACAAAGATAAACCCTGATATGGTGCTTAAATACATTAAGTAATTTTTCGAAAATTGTACTTTTTCGTACACGTTTCCCAATATCTCAGGAAATAATGAAGTTCAATTTCTTACCACTTATTTGTATGGTAGAATTGTATATTTATACGGCAGGATTATATATATATTTTCCAATGTAAGTTTTGTTTCTAGAATTTTTCAAAGTGATTTTGAAAATAATATTTTTTGGAATGATACAAATACTGCAAACCAAACACTATTAGATATATTTTATCTCGTCTCACCTTAATAGAGAACGACCACGGGAATAATCCATAATAATTTGATAATTAAAATTGTTATAATTCATGAAGAAACTGGTCACGGACCTTGTAAATTTCACATAGGGAAGATATTACCTAACGAACTCCCCTAAACATTTATGATGTTTTTTTTTTATTATTATTCATTCTGGTAGTTAATTTGCATCAACATAGCAGCATAACTTCCGAAAGTTCAACATTTATGGACAATATATATATATATATATATATATATATATTTAAGAATATGTTTATATATAAGGCTTAAACAAACAAATATATTATGTACCACTCGAGTCCGTCTGCACACAAAGTTCTGTAAATTTAGTGAACGAAACTTAAAAAACAAAACTGTAAATTTTAAACTATTTTATTGTATGCACAAACTTTTATTGGGATAAATTTGAATTATTTTAATTGTCAAGTTTGGAAATTTTTCTATGTTTTCCCCTTGATATTTGTTTAGATATTACGAATGAAAGCTATAACTTTATTGCAAAATATTTAATAGATATCTTGTAGAAGTTTGTAACAATTCAAGATCCAAGTCCTTTAGGCAATATATTGTTGTACCATGAGTGACAGAAATAATTGGAATATCCTTTTGTAGAAAGCGTTTTTTGAATGAAATGTTGAAGTAGTCTACGAAAACAGTCTTGCTGAATCCACCTTAAATGATGAATATATATTGAGTCTTGAAAACAATTCAGAGGCAGTTTGGAATAATAGTCGTAGTTAAAATGGGAAGGCAAATATCAAACAAAATTGTGATATATTTTGTATACAAACGATGAGATAGTTGACCTTGACCTATATATTCGAATATCTTGGAATAAACTCTATATTGATGTCACAGTGAATCGAAACATTAAGTCAGATGAGATTTATGTAATTTGATTGTTAAGAAAAAGAAAGATCGGACCCCCTGCGAACCCAAAGTAAATTTGAGGGAAAAAAGTAGCAAATTTAAAAAAAACAAGATTTCTACTGGCTGAGATAATTATCCAAAACTAGTACTAAAAACAAGTAATCATATTATTTAATAGCCGCTATTTTCTTATTAATCAATCTTTTGAAACTGGGTTTTACTATAGTATAAAGTTAATCTAAAGTATAAAGTTGTAAATTTAATTTAAAATAAAGCTCAAGGAAAGAAATAATGACTATAACTGTGTATTGGTTATTTCAGTTTTTTAAATATTATATAAAAAAAAAGTAATGAAAAGAATTATTTTTTATAAAATATAACATTTTTAACAAAAATCAATTTGACGTTTCTAAAGGTTTATCAGTTTTTATAGCAATTTGTTCAATTATAAACACCATTGAGAAGAAAAACCAAACTTCATATATATTCTGCGATCTCACAAAGGTTTTTGAATGTGTACATCATGATATGCTAGGAAACCTTGAACATTAAGGTCTATATAGGATAGCAAACAGCTGTATTAGTTCATATGTTTACAAGAGAAAAGAGAAGGTTTTCTATACTGGCAGCTGTCTAAACTATTATCATTCCACATGGGATGCAGTAAATCGAGGTCTTCTAGAGTTCAATATTATGACCATTGATTTTCCTAATTTATGTAATCTGTCAAAGGTAATATTTTTACTTACATATTATATGCCGATGATTCAACATTAGGTGACTGAAATCAAGCAGACCTATTTAATTCAGGAACATTAGCTTTGTCTATGGTGATAGACGAGTTCTGTGTAAATAATGTAAAACTTTACGTAATAGAAACAAAATTATTAATGTGTTATAACTTATATTCTAATTCTAAATAATATTTAATGAAAGGTAATGAAATAATCTAAACACAAACACATATTTTTCAGATCTTGCTGAGTCACTGGGATCGCTTTACTTTGCTCTCCACTAGATTTCATCTGTGACTAATTTGAAAATAATAAATACCTTTTATTTGATTTACATGTCTGTTTTTAGGTAATATATGGCTTTATTTGAGAATTCTGTCTAGTCTCTAAAATATATCCAGTGCAAAAATTATTTGTATGCTCAAAATTGTTCAACTAAAATATAATCATTCATGTTTTTTTTTTTTTTTTTAAACACAACATTTTATTTAATTTTTTGTTTACATTTATGAAATTTTAATTTTTTTAAAGTTTAATCAGATAATATTTCGAATTATTGTAACGTCTAAATTATCCACATTGCAGTTTAATTTTAACATTTCTAAAAAAGGTCGTCTGTCATATGCTGCGATCTGGTTGTCAAGCTCTGAAGACGACGTCACCCGACTTTAACCTTGCTCTCGACCTTCGCATTCACTTCAAGGACAGAGTCTAAATCGTTCGGTTCAAAATGTTGTGCGCACGTCATCTTGTGTCCGTGAAATAGTCTTCTAAAGTTTTTTAAAAAAAGGAAAATAATCAAAATTCCGTACAAGAACAATTTTATATTAAAATGAACCGATAATAAAATAAAAACGTGCGTTAATGGACATATTTCCATGGAATGGTTACCATTGGTCTTTCTTCATGTTAGAACTTCATAAGCGCTTCTCTCTTTATACCAGGTAACACAGTGAGCTTCCTTTGAGTAGATTAAGTTGACCATATTAAGAAAAGTGTATTTTTTATTACAGGAATGTAAAATCTAGAAATCTTTTCAATCATAATTAAATTTTAAGTTATCTGTCATTTCTTTTAAAGCGTAAATTCATATTATCTTAAAATCAAAGGTAATTACCTTCTTTATAAAATCAGTATAAAATTAAATTATAATTTTGAGCTAGTTATAAAATCAAGACATTAAAATTAATGAATCATTTATTTTAATTGCAACTAATTTTAAATTGCTTGCAAATTGTGCCAGTTTAGAATTCAGACAAAAGCAAAAGCTTTCTTTCTATATACATATTTGTTTTCGCCATTCCGACTACTGATTAATAATTAGATATATTATAAGACTTACCGTCACAATAGTCTATGTTTGTCTGTAGTTATATCACTACGGCAGTTTCGGCTATTCAGCCATTTTCAAGTGTTATGCCGGTATTACCGTTGTCTTAGTTTAAAATCACAAATTACGAACACACGACGCATAACAAACACACAAGTTCTTTAAACATTTAAAACATGATGCAGTAGGCCCACTGTCACAACGCGTACTCTAGTGGGCCTACTCTAGTGGCGTAAAGTATACGCGTTGTGACAATGGGCCTACTGCATCATGTTTTAAATGTTTAAAGAACTTGTGTATTTGTTATGTGTCGTGTGTTCGTAATTTGTGATTTTTAACTAAGACAACGGTAATACCCGCATAACACTTGAAAATGGCTGAATAGCCGAAACGGCCGTAGTGATATAACTACAGACAAACATAGACTATTGTGACGGTAAGTCTTATAATATATTTTTCGTTCTATCTTTATTAATGGAAAGTCATTTTGAAATTTATTTGTGAATACATATATATATATATATATATAGCATTTTACGTTTAGAGAAATTGCTTTTTTTGAAAATATATCTTCATTACATAAAAATATCTTGCTCATAAACCTGTCTAAGATTGCTTGTGCTTTGTTAACCGTCACATGTATCATTTGTGTGTAGAAAAATCTGGTTTAAGCAAGAGGGAACAAGAAATTAACTTAGCAGATTTTCAAGTTCATGCAAAAGCTGAGGACTTCCTAAGTCATAAACAAAAAAGTGGAAAAGCCAAATAATGAACGATTTAGTCTGAAAGTGTACCTTAGTAAAAACTTGAACTCTTTCTGTGCAATAATTCTAAATGTTAAATGATTTGGTAATTTTCTTTTGATAAAAAAAAATGTACAAAATATAAAAATAACTTGGATGCGATCGCATGCATTTTCGTCTTCACGATCCCAAAGGGGTTAATGTTCAAAATTAAAAAAAACTATTGACGTCAATATAAATTCTTTTTTTTTAATATAATCTGGATAAATAAATTTACTTTTCGTAAAATACATGTTCAAAACTAATCTTTTTCTTTTCAGTTGGCCAACATAGTTTTGAAAATTTAATTAATAAAATTGTCATAGATTATGTGTAATTCATAATTCAAAGTTGTTAATCTTAATATACTTTATTTTAAAAATAAATTTTCTAACTTTAATATTTTGTTGAATAATTGTTTCTTTGTCTTTTTAAAATTCACTCAGTAACTATTTGTATGGGAGGGGGGGGGGGGTAATTCAAACATAATGTAAAACTATTTTTTGGGGCATGTAATAATATAAAAATTTATTAATATTTTCAATTGTTAACTTTCACAAATTTCTGTTTAATAATTGGATAAGTCAAATTGCTAATCTGTGTTTACAAGCTTTTGGTGTAAATAGTTGACTTAATTTTTTTTTTAGTTAAATAAATCGCATGTCAATTGAAATTCCAATTCTTTTCTTTCAAACATGTTACCAACCTGGTTCAAAATATTAAATTTTTAAGGATCTCTTCCTCAAAGAATTTCTCAAATAAACCTTGGTAACATTATTAAACATCACCACGAATATCCTATTCATAATAATCATTCACACTCCTGTCCACATACTTACAATTTTTATTTAACATTGAGTTTATTAATCTGCAATAAAGTAGTTACACACACTTCTAGCACAAAATAAAAACCAAAGTTCTATTGGGAGTTACAAGAATTCACGTAGAAGTTATCTCGTTGAAAATGCATTTTATTCGGTGTATTAATACCTAAGCGCTTCCAGAAGTACCCAAACTCAGCCACCTAATGTCGGAAAGGCTTATTTCTTTGTACTAGCTTCTTCTTGTATGAATGTTTCTTAATTTATGACAAGTGTTGAATGTCGTTATTATGTATATATAATGTATTTTATATAAATGTACATTTTACATTAGAATTTCTTTTGTAATAATATTCATTTACAATTATTAATTATGAGATGACACATATTTCAAGGATCAGAGGAGATATTTCATGAAAAAACCTCGTTTTAAATATGTATAAATATAAATATATTTGGTATTATTATTTTAATGTGTCAACAAAAAATAATTGTACAATATTTATTGATTCCAACAGATTATCTATTAATATTTTTAGTGAAGATGCTATAAATGAAGAAGAAGTTTTCCTTGAAAAACATTTTAATAGATGATAAATACCATAATTAAAATAATAATAATAATAATAATAATAATAATAATTTTGAATACAGCTCAAAAGAGGTTCATTCAATCTGTAACTTTTTTAAGCTGAAGTTAAATTTAAATAATTGCACAATCTCTTAACAGGTTCTATAAAGGAAGACTATCAATGTTTGCAAAGTTGCATGGCAGATGCTACAGAACCGTGTCGTCCTTACCTGACGGTGTGAGATTAACAATACATTTTAATACCGGATAGTGACTTAATAACATTTCTGATATTTACTAAACCTTCACTTAGTAAAAATTATTTTTGTTTAATATAAGAGAAGCACAAAGTTTTATCTTATTCTTGAATATATTATACATGTCTAACACAATTAACTTAGATGTATATCTTCACAAGCTATCCTAAAACTTTATACAGCTGTTACCATACATTTAAATTTATATTATTTTATATGTACAATATAACTTTTATCATCCTCATTCTGTATTCTATTGTAATTTGAAATAAATCTAACAATACATTTATAGGACTGACGAATTACTTAAGGTGATTAAAAAGATGATGCTTCCCTTTTCTTATTATCTACCCTCCATTATTTCTTTTTACGTTATCACCCTTATCCCATAAAATAAGAGTTTAGATGTTTAATGAGAGGGTATGAAAAGTTTATTGCAAATAATATATTGCAAGTTAATGGCTAGCTGTTATATATTTCATATTTTGTTTATTACAAACAATTGAGTATAGTGTAAACAAAATCATACAGTACAAACATTTCTGAAATTCTATTCCAAGTACAGAACATTGCGCTATTAGATCTTTTAACCTTAAGTTCGATAAGTGTATAATTTTATACGACTGTAAAAGCCTAATTTTTTTGTCTAAATTAAATATTTAAACATCATTTAAACAAATGTGATCTAGGTATAACATGACTAGCTTATGTTAGCGGTATAAGTTATGTTAAATTCAAACCTACCTAAGTTAGGCCTCAAATACATCCAAACATTGGGAGATTTATTATTATCACCGGATTTATAAATTAATGAAAATAAGAAACATAAATCTTGTTTCATAATTTACTCTAATTTTTACTTAGTTTTAGAAATTATGTATTCAATATACAGTAGTTTCATAGAAGTTTAAATTAATCCAGAGATTAATCAGTGAAGATGAAAATAAGATTTGATGGGCTAAATAACAAGATTGAAAATGTAACATGATTTTTAAAATTACGCTTGTCACTAAAAATTTGCCGTTTTCAAAAAGTCGCTTAAATGCTCCGTAACTTAGTATAACACACGTAAGCTATTTTTTCTTACGTGGATTTATAAATTAATGAAAATAAGAAACAAAAATCTTGTTTCATAATTTCCCTTACTGTTTTTTTTTTTACTTGGATTCCCTTACTGTATTTTAGAGCTGTAATGATGACCACGGGCAATTGATTTTACGTTGATTTAAGATGTTGTTGAATATAATAATCATCCAGTAGGTACTAACATGATTGCTGCCATATCAGAGTGTATAAGTGGTTTGGGAGACTATCTTAACAAAATTGGAAGTTGTTTGTTACATAGTTGGGCGTAAAAAGATAAAGCATCTAAAAAAAAATACACTCTTATTTTTTGTATCTTCTAAAAAAATACAATTAATTAACTGCAGAAAATGCTCTTTCACAGGTTGTAGGAAATAATGAATTAATGTTAGAAAATAATACAATGAAATGGTAAAAATATCCGGTAGCAAGATTTGTGGCAAAACCTAACAGAATATAGAATGTAAAATTTTTTTGTCGGGTACACACGCAAAAAAACTTTTTAAATAGCCGCTATTTATATTTTAAGATAATTATAGGACTTCATATTTATATGAAGAGGTAAACCCTGCCTACGTCTATAATTCACTGAAACTTAAGTACAGCTTTCCCTATTACATGGAAAACGAATGACTGATTTTTGTAGTTTCATTTTAGGTGATGTGATTTAAATTGAAATTTATAGAAATTGATATTTAGAAATACATATAATTTTTTACCACATTATAAATGTTATTTCTTTGTATGTATACTTTAAAACTGCATTATATGCTATTGTGGCACATAATAGGTTCTACAGGTTACACGTCACTTCAAAACTTTTTTTTCAATTTTTATTATTCGAATAATTGGTAACATATATAATTTTGATAATTTTATGTTAAGGAGAATTGAATCATTGGTGCTGTTGTAGATGATGGAATATCTCTAAATTGGAAAAAAATCTGGTTTCAATCAAACTTTGATGAGATTAATATCTCAAATGAATTTGCAAAACGACAAATGAAAGAAAAGTATAATTTGAGAGTAATGTGTTAAATTAAACAGACCTCAAATTGCTTTTGTAGGCGATTATTACCTTAAGTTTGTATCCGTGAGTGACAATTAAATACAATTTAATAAAATCGTTTATTAAAATATATGAATTTGAATTTTAGTCTCAGGGCAACAACAACAATATTTTAGTAACAGAATAAATTAAAAAAAATAAATCAAAAGTAATAATATTTGTCAAAAATGCCTACATATAAAATTTGATGAAAAATAGGTCTCTTGCTTTGGTTTGGAAAATACGACAAAGTAGAGCCACTATCATTTCGAAAGCCAGTTTATAAGTAAAAAGATCTCTTCAATTAAAAGAACAAATTGTGAGAATTCGTTTAAAGTATATTTCCCCCAAATTAAACGAAGAATCAAAATATATGTTTTATATATTATCGTGTCATTTCGGTTTTGGGTCTCAATTTTACAATAGTAGAAATTATTGAATTTAGATTTAAAGTTCAAACAATGTCATTGTTATGGTATAATAGACGGAATGGTAATGTAGGTTACAAGAACAATTTAAACAAAGTCCTGTTTCTAGGTTAACACCTTTAACGTCAAAGAACTAATTATTAAAACCTATTTCCTGCGGTATATCCTATCCAGGTCACCAAACAATGTTTGGGTAAGAATACATTTATTCAACCATGCATCTATTACTGGTGCATTGCAGAACCGAACACGAAAGAAACTTTTTCTGTCTAGTGTACCATTATTCCAATTGATTTCTTTTGCTTTATTAAATTTACCGATAATAGTAATTTTTGGGCCGTTTGAGAAGGAAATGGATATCCTTTTATGTGTATTTATATAACATATACACATACAAATTGTTTATTCTTAATTCATTATATGATCATTTATAATTTAAATTATAATCAAATGAATTTAATTTAAATATAAATTTAGACAAGTTTGTATTTAAAATTATTAATTTAGTCTTAAATTCTTTTAATTTGTAACCTATTGCTAACTAAATAGATATAACAACACTTTTAACGCTACAAATGCACTTTCAACTCAACAATATCTCGAGGTTTTCTTTCTAGATATTTGAGGAACATTGGTGAGATCTGTTTTGGTTAAATCTGAACCAAAGGAACTATTACTTTTAATGTTGGATCTATGTTAAAAAAATTCAGAAAAACCGTCGATACAGCAAAGATTTATACACAACATTCTGTAAAAGTCTGGGTCTATACAAAATAGTCATTATTGCATTTTACTGTGTGTTTAAATATGTTGAATTTCAACCTCTTTACGATTTGGATGTTTTCCTTCTATTCAGAATCAAAGAAAAATTACATTTTATCATTAATATCTTAAACTACTAATATGTATCACCGAAAATAGCATTTATTGTTTCGTTTGCTCTATTCTAAGAAAACATCAAAATGTCTGTATGGTTCCATAAAAAAATCACAATTTCAAAATTTTTGAAACACTGTGTGGTGTTGACTTTTTACTTACTCTGTTGATAGATGATATAATGTTTTTCACTCTTTTTTTTCTTCCACGTTTAAATTTTTATGTTAACCTCATATTCGAGTCGTTCAGATATGTTTTGAACACTCATTATATAAATTTGAACGGATATTTTTCATGTGTTCTGGCTTGAAATTGTTTTTTATTTTATCGTTTTGTGTGTCAAATTTGTCGTAAGAGTTGTTGTTACAAGAAAATTTGTAAAGTATTTTGTATTTGAAGTAAACCCGTAGTGGCTGTAGGTCGAACATCTAAGACCATCTATGAGGCTCGAAAGAGTTACCTCCAATGTTAAATACTCACGAACACTTTATTTGAATTTGGGGCAAAATAAAACTATTACAGTCGATGAGAGTAGATATTGGATTAAGTGGAAAATGTTCAACTAACTAGTGTAAACGAGATGCGAGTAATTTATTAATTAGTGTCTGCTTCATGTACGAGTTGAACATTATTACATAACCACAAATTCATAACACTGTTTCTTTGGGTAAAACCATTAGTAGCTTCATATTTTAGAAAATAATAATTTACACATATACTCCATTCAGTCTTCTTTTTAAATATCTAACTTAAATATTTTTTTGATACAAAAACTTTAAACAAAATATACATTCTACAAAGAAAAAAACTCTTATTTTATCGCTTATTTCAACATCTATAACTGCGATATTTTGTAACTTGTATGATATTCGTATTGACTTGTAAATGCAATAATTGTACAAGAAAAGATAAAAGTGTTAAAATATTCACAATTTGTTACTTGTAAAATACTTTTAGTTTATAATAATAGGCCAAAGAAATCTGCCATTCGATGACGTTTTTATTTGCGACATATAAATATTTGTAATGTAAATTATACAATATTAGTTTAAAAAACAAAACATCTAATAACTTTAAAATGTAATTATGACAATGCAAATAATTTTGTTACCTCAGAGTTTCTATGTAAAGTAAAGTATAAAGTTGAAGTATACAATTTAGTAAATAGCTTTTGAGCTTTTTTATTCTTGGTTAAAATCTATTAACCAAAAGGGTAATCATAGCAGGGCATTTTCTAAGAAAATGTTCTCCGTTTAATATTCACCCCATCCTAATTACACTTTTCAGAACTATTGTTAGAATTCAGACTTTTCTTTAGTATTTAAAAAAACAGGTCATGGGAGAGCAAGAAATGTTCATTTTCTCAGTCTTTGTTGAAAAGATGTAGAAGATTTATTCACAGGTGCGCTTTAAACTAAGGGTGAAAAGTTTTAGAAAGGAGTGTTTTCATTTGATTATTACATTTTCTATTACAATATTGCATAATGTGGCTTATGAAGTAAATTTATCCTTTCATGCTTCACAAGTCAATTTGTGGGCTATATCAAAGACTGTAAAGATAGTAAATTGTAAAATAGTAAATTTCATAGTGTCCTTAGTTTTGCATTTGTTAAAAAATATGAGATGATTTTTACTTTTAAAATGTATTGAATACATTTTTTGAATTATTAGTTAAAGTAAACAATTACTAATATTAATAGCTTGTGACCCATGACATTTCGTTAAAATAATAATATGAATGTATTCTTTAAAACAATTAAAAATATTATTCGTTATTACCAGTTTCACAAATTTTGTTTTCAATAAAAAAAAAAGTATATATTTAAGAAACAATTTAAAAAATAACAATTATCAAATTATTATAACATTATACCTAACTAAATAGTAAAAAGAAGTATAACATTATTAGACTAAAACTAACATTACATTATATGCAATTTGAAATATTGAATAGGTTATGTATAATGTAAAATAATTCATATTCATTATGAGCAATACATATTTTAAAATATCTTGTAAATTATAAAACACATAGGACAGGTAAGACAACATGAGGATTTCTTTTATGTCTTTATGCGTTTCTACACGATTACAACCAACTTGGATTAAAAAGTACATATTTAGGTCACTAAACTGATCAAGTTACATGAATATTATAGGTATGCATTTCTAAATTTACTTCTAAATGTATTGGTAAGAACATTATTCTGTACAATGAAATAACATTAATAACTTGTAAGGAATGTTTCAACGATATAACAGGGTTTGAAATTTGTATTTTTAAATCATTCAATTCTAAGCGGGCATCAATTGAACAATATGGTACATCTGCCATGCTAAAATTATTGCGCCTTCCAGTTAACATAAATTCTACAGAGTCAAAACTAGTTATATGTAAGGCCCTATATGAAATGTCCCAAAATTACATTCCTTCGTGTAAATTTTATAAATATGAAAGGAGATTAAAATAAATCATTTTAATAATTCCTCGAAACGTCAGCATATTTATACATTATGCACGTGTTATAATCTTCATTACCATTCAGTTGCCTAGTTCCTTATAATATACTAAAATTAATATGTAAGTTTTAAAGTCGACAAGTATCTAATTTTGGTTGAATATGAATATAACACTAAAACTGGAGTTATAATGATTGAAATTGGTAGCAGTACATGGCACTCAGATTTTATGTCCAATTACAATGTTTGTCATGTTCTCAATATCGGTGTGTTAAATGAAATTATTTAAAATATGTTCCATCAAGTATTTGCTGATGTTGTAAAGATATTTTTTAACAATAGTCAAATTATGTTGTATAATAAATTTTAGAAAGTATGTGTGACAAAATACCGTAGGTATGAAAAACACAACATAATTAAAATTAGATTGTTACAACTATAAAAAAAATACAAAGTTTACAATTTGAAGTTTACATGCAAACCACAATAAACAAAATATAAACATTATTTACTATAATATAAAAGAACCTGGCATAATGCATAGGGACAACATTATATCAACGTTATATTGATTGGTGTTCATTTAACAAACTGTACCATGTAGTACACTGATTATAAATAACTTGCGCTCGAATTCTGAAAAAGTGCATCCGATGTCAGAGAAATCCTTTAATATTCCCGAGTTTTATTTGCCACTTCAGTCAATTCTGTATACGTATTCTCACAAGTTTTATTAAAAATAATACATTTCTATCATTGTACGTAATTGTGTTTTCTACAGAGACTCTATGACATATATCGATTAAGTGTTGTTTCATATCTTAGATTTATTAAAGTTTGATTATTTATTAATTCAGATTTTATACACTACTTCTCGACTACTATGACATTTTGAGACGGTCCAAAAACCTGATCTGAAGGAAGAATTTTGAAAAAAATAAAAATTCCAAAAGATCAACCAAAATAACCCAATAGTAATAAGAGAAATAATTAGATTCAGTATAGGGAAAAGTAAAGTAACTAGCCAAGGGTAGCTGCAACGCAAGGTTATACGGACATATTCAGAGCAAAAAACAGGCAAAACAGCGTTTACTTTGATCCATAGTGAAACTGTACGAAATGACTTGTGTCATAGCTCATTTTATGTGTTAGAGTGTCTAAATCGAAGTTTTAAACAGTTTTTTTTCTTCGGAAACTTAATAATTTGTGTATTTATTGAATATAAACTATAGGAATTGTGTCTGATTAAACGTAATAAAAATAAGGGACTGGGTTCATAAAACGATGAAGTTTTTTTTGATTTTAAAGTCATTTTCCATGTTTTTGGGGTCGCTATTTCCAATTCTGATGTCCAAAAATTTTGAGTGCGCATTCTAGAGGGCGCCACAGGACAAAATAATATAAGATGCAGGTAATGAAATTAAAATTAAATGATATAAGGAATTATTTTGGTGATTTCGAGTCATTCTTCGATTTCAAAGTTCTCGAAATTTTATAAGTTCTCTGTTGTCTAAAGTATCTATGCGCGAGTTCGTGCGAAATTCGGCACCTTTTTTAATAAAGCTATAGGTTCGTGCATATTTGTGTCCCTTTAGAGTTAGACAATAAATTACCATTCAGCGTGACATACTTGCAAATTATGCCCTAAATTTTTCGATTTCACTCATTAAACCCATCTTTATTTTGAAATTATTCTACACTTATTCGTGGCGCCCTCTAGAATAAGCACAATTTTGACATGAGTATCGAAACTTGCGACTCAAATTACATTTTAAAAAAATTTTGAAATAAAAAAATAACAATAATTAATGTAAATAATGCTTGATTTTTTGCTATGTTGATTTCTCATCATTTTCACTTTGTATTGTTTTTGTTTGTGGCGTCCTCTCAGATCGGCACAGTGTTGATATCAACATCGGAACAAGCAAACCAAAGATCATAAAAAAATTACATCAATTTATGGAAAAATTTCATCATTTCATATAATTTTAATCTGTTACCATTTTCACCTTGTAATAGTTTTTCCGTTGGCGCCCTCCACGATTCGCGCAATTTTAATAACAGTATCGGAACGAGTGAACCGGAGAACTTAAAAAATGGCTTTCTGAATTCGAAGAATGACATGAAATCACCAAAAAATTGCTTATTTCATTTATTTTAATTTGTCATTATCTGAATCTTATATTATTTTTTCCTCTGGCGCCCTCTAGGATGCTCACTTTTTTGACATCGTAATCGGAAAGAGCGACCCTAAAGAAATAAAAAATAACATTGAAGTCAAAAAATTATATCGATTTATGAACCCCGTCTATTATTTCATATTACGTTTAATCGGACATCGTTGTATTATTTATATATAATAAATAAAGAAATTATTAAGTTTCCGAAAAAAAAGAGAGAAAAAAAAAGCTATTTACATCTTTGATATAGACACTCTAACGAATAAAATGAGCTATGACACAAGTCATTTCGTACAGTTTCACTATGGATCAAAGTAAATAGCTTTTTTTTTTGCCCTGACTAACAGGAAAATCAGATATTTCAGGTTACGACTTGCAAAGCTCCATAAGAGTAAATGTTAAATTTTCAGTATTCGAACTTAGATATAAGAGTGATGTCATTTTGTAGAGTAATTAAAATAGAACAAAATATAATAATAAACCAAAACGGTAAAATAAACAATTAAAAAATTATAGTTGGAAGAAAGAGGTGTAAAACGAAAATCTTTTGTAAATCAAAATTAATCAAAAAAGTTATAATAAAGTAATGTGGTCAAAAGACAAATATATAATAACTAACCAAAAATAATAATTAATTAATCGTAATAAAATAAAAAGGAGAAAGAGTACCTAATAGGAAGAATGTTATGATTGAAAAAGGAACTGATCGTAAAGAAAATTGTTACTGTTCTAGTACTTCTCGAGGTAAAATTCGATTACCAAAAGAAAGGTCGGCCTTACAGAAGAGGTCACTAAATCAGAGCTCAGCTTGCCGACTCAAAGTAAGTGCGAACTCCGGCCTATATCAAAGTACATTTTTTTAATTATCCCCGGAAATGAAACATATAACTAAAGAAGAATTTGGTCAAAATCTACGGAACTTGGAAATAAAAGAAGATAGAAGGACTTTTGAAGATTCACTCGAAGAAAACATCAGTTGGCGAATTCTTCGAAGACCACTGTCATCCAAAGTCTGAGGGATAATAGATCTGCTCTACTCAACTATAAGGTACCACATAAATGAAGAATTTCAAAAATATATTCTTTCAAAAAATTTAATAATTAGTTAAATTGGGACTTAATAAAATCATAAAAGGAAGTATGCGAAAATAAAGAATTAATTAAAATAAAGTCATTATAAACATTGAACAAACTAAAAAGCTGTTTAAAGGAAACAGATTGGTCAAAGTTAAAATTAAAATTTAATAAATATTAAAAAAGAATTTACATTGTTCAGAATCCCAAATTTAGTAGGATAAATATAGAATTAAGTGAATACCAGATTGTTAATAGAAATAATATTTTGATTTAAGATGTAAGAATAAGTGAACTAAATAAAGTTGTAATGATTTCTTAGAAATAAGGTCAAGTAGTATTCAACATTGCAATCTGAATTTTGTTTTAAAAATTAATAAATTTATTATATGTTCAATTTTATTATGAAATTTTCAATTTATCCTATAACCAGTCAATTTCCCTATTGAAGAAAGAAATAAAGTGCCCTAAAGAAAATTAAAATTAAAATAAAGTATTTTTTTTATGTTTTGGTGAGATAACAAAAGCTCCAAATGACACACCCTTGAGACAGAGTCTGAGGGAACAAAAAATAAGGTAAGGTAGAAATATAAAATTATAATAATTGTGTTATAAATTGTTAGAATAATATAGATTAAGAATTCTATTAATACTTGTACCATTTTAAATAAAATTGTATACGGAATTTAAAGAGAAAAGAGGGGAGTAAAGGTTTTAGGCTGCGGAGTTAAGAATCCACTACATTCCTCTCTCTCTCCGACTAATTCTTACCTCCCCAACGGCGTAAAGACTTTTCTCTCTATTCTAAATTTCATACGCCCTGATCGGAGTTAGTGAAGCCCGGAACGTGGGGCTTTGATAATTCTTACGCACCTGAACTGCGTAATTCACGAAGAAAAAAAATGTATAATCTTCAAAAATTACACTATAATATGGATTACTGGAGAGTTTAAAGTCCACCTCTTGTCAACTTCACCTAGATATTACCTCATATTTTATGCACAACACACATCATCAACATTTCATGTAGGATAATGAACGATATTTTATTTAACGTCTTATTTCAAACTTTGCGCTAAAAAAATCTTCCGTTCCCACCTAATGCAATATTTATTATTATTAGTACAAGCTTAACGTCTAGTACTATATATCAAAATACTATATAAACTAACGCAAAGAATGTTTCTACGATGTGTATTCTTAAAGTTTATCCGCAAGAAAAATTTAGGGAAACACTTTTTCGGGCTAAAATTGATTGTGTTTACATAATACAGTTGTAAGGATCTCGGCTATTATTAAGAATACGACAATGTTATGTACATAAGCGTCTTAGTATCTCCAGATCTCGCTATATGGCACGTTCCTGTCTTGAGTTTGGTTGTATTTTATTCAATTTGGTTTATTCGGAGTGTCATGAAAAATAATTTAAAATATTAATATGCTATTTGTTTCCATTTTAAATATAGTTTATATATACTAATTACAATAAAATACGTAACTCTACAAATACCAATTACAGGAATCTAAAATCATAATTTTAAATGTTAATAATACTAACATTTTAAAAATAGTTTGAGGTAAAAAATTCCTATAATTATTAGTACCGGAACTGTTATATTTCCAGATTATATATTTTCGTAAAAGAAAGAATGCTAGATGGGGGCGTAACTTTGAAGAACAACTTTTTTTCCTTTTTGCCAAAAATATAAATAGATAGAACTATAATAGAGGAAATTCAACAATATATAAATTATTTGTATTTCTGATATATTTTATTGGAGTAAGGATTTATGGAATACATTTTGTAATATAGGTTCCTAACACTTTATAGTTAGAGATATGGTGGATACTGCGACTTTACTTTAAAAACTGTATAAACACAAAGTATGCATTATGATTTTTTTACATAATAAATTTAGAAGAGAGTTACGTCCACGATGGTGTATTTGAACTCCAACATTAATTGCAATACAAAAATAGTTTATTGTAATTCAAATCAAAAAGTTTTATTTACTACAATGATGTATGCAAGTATCCTTTTAAAAATAGTTTTTAATATTTTTATTTGTAAATAAATTACCATATACCTATTTATTTTAAAATATATGTCCAGCGTTTTAGTTAGTCTGGTGACAAAAGTAGAAACAGAAATAAACAAACAGTGGATGGAATATAAATTAATATTTATATAGATTTATAGACATAATATATCTATTTATCTCTCTTAATTTTTTTAATATTTTGCATTGTGCGCTTATGAATATAATATGTTAATTGTTATTATAATAATTTTAATAATCTTTTAACTTCTGCTTTGTCAAACTTTGGAAATATAACACAAATCAATAACACAAATGCTATAACATAAATAATAATTGACTCGTAATAAACAAACTTTTCTTAAAACATGTAAAATATTCATAAATAAATATTGAGCTTGACTTGTGAGATAATATTATATAGAAAAGAAACTCGTACACTATATCTCACAATTTATAGCTTTGTTATTTTAGATCATGTATCTATGAGGGTGGCCACTTTGTCTTTGATACGCGTTTGATTAAATAAACGTATTTTTTTGTAAAATATTGTGTTTGAGTTTCTTTTCTATCTAAAATATTATTAAAACATCTACATATTACATATTATATCATTAAATCCATATTTCTTTGGATACGTTCCCTTTCTACTCTTTCTTGTTTAACTGTTTTCCTACATAGATAACTAATTGTCTAAGTTTCGTAATGTATATTACTGTATATTATTACCGTATATTATTTGTATTATAATGTGTATAACAATGTCAAACTACTTTACCTTCGGAACTTCATGCACTACATTTTTCTGTAATCCCACTATCCTTCTCCTATGTTAGTTATTAACTCTTTTAAAATAATAAACACTGGTTCCTCACAGTGTCTTTTTGTATAGTCTCCAGTATTTTCGCCTATCGTGGTGGTGAGGATTTGATTCTTTGTTATATGAATTAAATTAGGTAAATAACATTTAGACCATATTAATAATATTGACATACAATGTAGAATGATTTATTTAACTCTATATTTGTTTACAAATAAATATATTTTATAATATATTATTATATCTTCGGGCCTAAATTTTAAACATTATTTACTATATTTCTATATTTAATAATATAGCTATTACTCTGGAATTACAACAATAATTAAGGTTAACTCGCGTCTAAAAGTATTTATATCAATTCCAACTTATAACTAATAAATATTTAAACCTCCATAATAGTTTAAAAAGCATCAGTTTTAATAGTGTTATTGATTTGTATAATTTTAAAACAATGTGCTAATGGTCGTATAAAATATCACTTTCAACAACTAAAATAATGTTTGGTTAATATGAAATGCAGTAAAATGTATTATTAAACTTGTAATAAAAGTGTAGTGGGAAGAAACAACATGAAAATCGAGTAATCATTTGAGTTATGTCAGGCATTGCGCGCACGATGAAGTTATCGGGTGAAGAAAACATGTAGGGTTTCTAGATGAGAAAGTCAAAAAATATTCTAAGACTATTCAAAGTGGATACATAGCCTTAATATGGTCAATAAATATATTTTAATGAAATCATCCTTGATTCCTGAAATTGAATTTTCATAATCTCTACTAGAATAACAGCGATTAGGAATAACTCCACCATGGTAACCTTCAAATTGTAGCAATTAATTAACATTACTTTAGTCAGAAAACAATTTAATAAACGGAAAAAAGTGCTTATTGAAGCTCTTTTCAGTAATTCAAAGTTAAATGAATTAACCTAACAATTTTGGACGAACAGATGCTGAACACTCAATTAGAAACGTAACAATTACAGCCTCATAAAATATGTGAAGCCAAATGTTTGGACTGCAATCCTGGGGGGGGGGGGGAGGCGAGTTATTTCCAGCGACTGCTTTCACTTTATCGCTTCCATTTTATGCGGCTTTTCACACAGATTATTTACAAGAAGCTCAGCGTCTATGTCCAGTAAGTGGAATATAATATAGAATACTAATATAACAACCCGTTTAATACTGCTTATTTGTATGGTGACATGAAAAAACTCACAAATAAAATAATAAATAAAAAAACGGAGGTACAAGAGAGGATATAAAAATATATTTGTTTGTAAAAAGTATGAAGATATTTTATATTCAGAACTTTTAAGAGTTATATCATACTAAAACTATAATCTTGGTTAGAATAAACTCCTGTATTTTATTTGTTCTATAGAAAACATACGTTTAAGATGTATAAAATATAACATTTCAAACAATTTCCAGTAATTTGAAATAATAAAAAAGTTTTTTTCTACTTAAAATATTTTGTTTTTATGAGGTAAGTAATAACCTTGCCCAGTTTTCGTTTGCTTGAAATCTATTCTATAGATTTCGATTGCATATTTACGCATTATTCATATTAAATGGAATTCAGACGTATGATCATTTACCAAAAAAGCTATTTATATTACAGTAAATTATAGGGATTTTTACACCTCCGTTAACAATTCAGGCAATATGTATATAAATTGCAATTTAATTACGGATAGTAAATGGAAACAAACGTTTCATAATCAAGTGGAATTGTATACCATGACAAATGATGAAATGATTCAAATCAGTATCAAATAATCTCTGATGTCTGAGGGCAATTACGTTTAAACAAGGACTTGCATAAATTAAATGGAATAGTACAATAGATAACGATTATTTAAGTTTGAAGTATAAATAATTAACGAAGTTCCTTTTTCTGAAAGCTATAATTTGGTTTACAGATTTGATAAGTGTGATTAATTTTAATAATAACGTTCTTTATAAAATTTCAATGGCGATGAAAAATTTGCAAAACAATTTCTGTTTGTTATTTTCGACATCACCAGTCACACCATTCATATCTACATGAATTAAATTCAAAAGATTATTGTAGTATAAATATATAATCAATACATTATAGTCTTTATGTCTTTGGTTGAAGTGATTTTCCCTATTTTTTGAGTTTTAAAACTTAACTATATTATGTAGGGTGATTGATATGAGAAAGCGTAGGCTAAGTCAATTATGGCTTACTCAAAAGCAGTTCAAATATTAATTGAAGCTTATGTAGTCTGGACTGGAGTATACATGTCAAATGTAAATAAATGCGAACAGATATACACACATAGTTGGTAATTTTACTACTGACACGTAAAAAATGAAGCGGCAATTCACTTTGGTTATGGCAGGTCCAGTCCCTGTTTTTTTTTCTAATTTTATCGAATTCTTTATCTTTAATCTTTCGTGGGAAGGATTTTGTTACTTGATTATGAAATTTGTACCATTCCCTTTACAGTGAATTATTAAACATTTCTATAAAATATTATTTACAAGGATAAAAGTTGAATTGAAAAAATGTGAATTTTAGCGTGTAAAAACGTGTTAATTCTTGATTTTGTTTAATTTTTATATATTAAAACTGTAACAGATAAAGTAATATGTAAAGCACTAATTAAAAGAGGATGATATGGTCTATAGAGCAGTTCTTATGGTAAATTTGTTTGACAGAAATATGTATTTGTGAAAATTAGAGAGAAAAAAAGTCATTTCTGTTTAAAACCACTCAGTTCCAATCTTTGATGTTACGCATAAAAAAATGCAAAATTTACCAAATTTTTTAATTATTATTTATAAGGTTTTTGCTTTTTTTGCTTGTTTATGCATTTACGTAACATTAGCTTTCCAACGGTATTTTATTTAATGCGATAGGGCCAATATAAGTGGGCGAAATCTTGAATTTCAAAAAAGTGTTTTTATATCACTATAGGCGGATGAAGGGTTTTAAAATGACCTAAATAGTGTATGATTTTGTGTGTTTGGTATGTATATGTTCCACATTTTGTAGAGTAAGCTCTATATTGTGTTTTTAACGATCAAGTGATTTAATGTACATTATTACTAATATTATTCACAACTATTACTCAAAATTATATATATATATATATATATATATATATATAAATATATATATTATTAATATATATATATAGGCCTATATATAAATTACAATAATTATAATTATAATTATATATATAGTAAATTATGCAACTACTTATTTTTGCACTTATATTTTCAAGGAATATAGATAAGAATGGCATAATGCCTAAAAAATAAATTATTGCTATTATTCAAATATAATAACCGATAAATTTGTTAAAGTATTTTATGCTGACTATGCAATGTCAAGATCTGATCTTATAGAGATCTCAATTTTTCAGGAGCTTTAATTCGAAGAGGAAATTTTGCTAAAAGTTAAACAATGTTATTTTTATGCTAAAACAAAGGGTTGCAAAGAACAATTCAAAAGCAGTTGTGTTTCTAGAGTTCAACAACAAGGAACTAATTCAATATTCTATCCTATTCAGGTCAAAAAACAATAATTGGATAAGTATCCAACCATACATCCTATTACTGCTGCTTTGTTCGAAAGGACACAGGAAACAAACTTTTTCCGCTTCATATACTATGTATACAATTCATTTCATATTTTAATTATTGAATTTAATTATATAGGTATAATAGTAATTCCATGGCCATTTGAGTGAAAAATATTTCTGTGTATATCCATTTTATAAAGTATTGATTATGTTTTATTTTAATTAGAAATTGTATACAATATAATTAAAAAAGTTTAATTTCCACCCGGTAACTAGTTGTATTTAAAAGCAAATTGTTATTTGAAAAACATAATTAAAGATGAAAGATATATTCTAATATTCTACAATTATCACTAATATAATTTGTTTTTAACTGTGCAAAAACATTTCACGAATATATTTCATTTATCTATCCGATAAAACTAAATAAAAACCGACCAAATATGTTCTTCACCGAAAAAGTGACTAGTTATAATGTTAATTAAATGTTTTAAATTAATAATATTTAACTATATGAAAATAAATTATGTAATAAAATGTGATTTATTTCTAAACGTATTTATTTGTATTATAGTTTTTCTGTCCGTATCGGTTTAGGAAGACAATAGAGATGCTATCAGATATGATTTTAATGAATGAATTGCTCATTTTTAAAAAATTCTCTTTAAAAAGTATTCACTCCCAACCAAAAGTTCTTAGCTAAATTCCGTAAAAAAATTAACAATCATGGAATTAACACAGACAATACATATTGTAGGGCTGCATATATTTCTTCAATTAGTTTTACAAATATTTAATTTAAAATCTATTGAAATATTGTTGCACTCACAGCGTTGATCAAAACAAAAGGAATGCAGAAGCCAATGTAAATAAAAATTTGTTATAGTTATATGCATAAGATTTACAAAAGTATACTTTTTCAAATAAAGTAATCTGTATTAATCATCTTTACAACCCAAAGTAGTGCTAATTATCAAAATTGAGGAGCTAATTATTACGATAATGATCAACATGTAACCAATTCATAAAAATTAAATCAGTGTAAAATGATAAACTGTATTTTACATTATATATTTTAGTAAGTTGATAATTCTTTGATCTATTATTTTGTAATTAAATTTTGTTTTATTTAAAAAAAAAAAATCATTAGGTACTACACTATTAACCACTTAAATTTACTCAATTAAATGTAGCATTACAAAATATATATTAAACCTCCAAGAAAAAGTTTAGATTTTAATTTTTAAGGATTTAGGAGCCTACAATAATTTACCAAGCTGCACTTTTTTAAATTAATTATATATATATATATATATATATATATATATATATATATATATATATATAAGAGAATACAATTTTAGTCACACTTATCTAGTATACATGTATATGTAGCCGACCTATGTTTTTTATTCATTTAAGTTATATATTTTTTAATTATTTTTTATTTATGCTTTTTGTTTTAATTGTAAAACTATTTTAATTATATGTAATCGGATCGCATCGGGTTTTTGAAGGGAAATGTACAGTTGGCCTCCTTAATTTTATTCCCGGTATATTCTTGAAACCAGTATAAACTGGGAAAATTAAAATTTGGTTATTATTAGACAAACTCAAAATGTCTGTTTCTCAAAGTTAGGTTATTCAATAAAACAAACTACATTAGGCTATAATTTAGTTTTATGTCAAGTTGTATTAATAGTTAAAAACATAATAAAACATAAAATAAATTTTGAAAAGTATAAAATGTAAAATGAATAAAGTAAAGAAATGTAAGTTGAAATACAATTTTGAATTATTAACTTACAAGATATGAAATTTACGATGCAGGAGATCTAGTCAGATTTAAAATTATTTACGATATTTTAAATGACATAATTATAAACTTCTGAAATCATGTAGAATCTAAAATTTTATCATAGCTATTATATAATGTATCTATATTTGTTTAACTGATTTTGTAGAAGTGGCCAATTAGGCCTAACTAGGCAACAGAATTAGTTGAATAGCAGAACTTCATAGATATGTTTGAATTCACTTTAAGAATAAAAATTCAAATTAAGAGATATTTTAGTTAAATTGAGACACTGAAATATGCAGAAGCTCATTTCAAGTTACATACTGTTACCTCTTACGATTTAGAAGTAAGAACTTATTTTGATCTTACATGCACTAGCAGTTTAGTATTTGACAATTAATCATAGACTAACTGAAGTTCAAAGAGGACCTTCCATTCTAAAGTAGTCTGTCAGAAAGTTAAAAGTGAGAGAGACAAATAATTTATCGAGTTTGGACTTTTTAATACTGTAACCGATTAGAAAAAAAGTTTTGCAAAACTGCTTTGCTATGGAAGAATATTTTGTTATTACTTTTACTATGTGTATAAATACACATTATGAAATTAAGACCTAATAACTACTTTGAATAGCAAATGGATATGAAGCAAATTAGAAAATATTTTTGAGATAAGTAATGGTGAAGCTAAAGAAGGTTGTTTCTGCTTTGATTTAACGAAATCCAATAACTCCGACTGTTAACATTACATTTATTAAAATTCCAATTAAATATTCTGGTCCTCTTCAGTGGAACATTTATTCAAATATTTAATTACATCGTTAATGTTATCTGAATATAGATACATAATAAGTTTTCTCTTTATAAACTAAAGTTGAGAATTATTAAGACGGAACCAATGTATTCTTTGAAAGTAAAGTTTTTTTTAGTTTTTTTTTTTTTTTTATTTAATATTTTTCGGCTATATTGCCTTGTTTTATTCAATATCACTAAAATTGACCAGGTATATTATATAAGTTTAATAATTTGTCTATCATTGACTTTACAATATTATTTAATTTCATTTAATAGGGACCACAAATGAGCTTCCGTTTGGTTTTGCTTATAAAATAACTAAAAACAAGTTACATATATGTTTGAGTTATCTACATATTAAAAAACTCAATTGTTTTTGACTAAATCAGAAACCAAAAATCAACATCAAAAAACCTATAAAATCATATTCATTAGTGATTAAATTGATCATTTTATGACGTGTGAATCCAATGATTCTCATTACTCCAATATAAAATTCTAACCTAGATATGACCCCATTATTTTCTATTCCCTATAGGTCACGTGATTTAGTTGTAACATATATTCATTTAGTCTATATATGTTATTTATTATGTTGTGTTGCTATATATAGTATTGTAGTCTGGTGTTGAACACCAAAAGATCGCTTGGGCTGTACACTAATACCACTTTGTGTTTAGCACACAGCTATTTGCATGGTAATACTATTTTCAATCCAAAACTTTGTAATATCGTAACTAAGTTTCCTCTATAAAGCCGTGTTGCCAATACCTTGATCATAGGATGTACAGAGCTTTGATTACCATTTCCCTCCACTAGGTTGTTTACACACATTTAAAAGAAAAATAAGTAAAATCTTTCACAAAATTTTTAACTTTAATTTACCAATTGACTTAATGGTAAGAGCAGTTATTACTTACTTTTAGAATCACACAATAGGTTGCACGGTTCCATAAAAAAGTAGGGGCAAACAATAATTAATATTAATCTACTATCTAACATTGGCATGTTGGAATTAATGACTTTATAATTTTAATTAATTTGATTTTCCTATCATTACAACTATACTTGGGTTTCATTTTTCTTATAAAAAATTAAAAACTGTGTACTATCTTCAAATTCAGAAGTCATTACAAGCCATTTACTACGTATTTTATTCGAAATATTAAAATAGTTGTGTACGTAAATTTGACATTATATTACGCAACTATTTTATTTCATAACAATAATTACTATAGGTGACTTTACATTTATCTAGTTACCAATTTTTTCAAGAAAATTCATTATTTCGGAAGTGTGACATTAACTTATTGGTTATTAATATTAAGGGAGGCAATATATGATTTTTATAGCACTCATTCCCTTAGTCAATAGTTTAAACTCTTTTCAATTGTGCTATTCTTGAATTCTTGTGCCGTTATCCTAAATTTCGGAATGTTTTATTTATGTTGAAGTATTTCCGTATGTTTCAATACACTGTTTTGTACGACTTGTCTGATTTATTCCATCTTTAAATTTCTGCTAAGGGATGTCGTATATCATAGAGGATCGAGTAGAATATTTTTTTTTTTTATTTATTAATATTGGTTTTCGTTTACTTGGGACTACTTCAGAGAGGTAGATGCCGTTCATCTACACGGATTTCTGGACTAGCTGATTTGTTACCAATTTGTTGGGAAACAATATCTGCTGGTATAGTGTTTATAGTGCGAGTAATAAAATTATATATATATATATATATATATATTGCGACGGACAGTGCGCAAAAGCTTGCCTAAGCCACTCGTAGTGATGTCAACTTTGCGACAACAGAGCGCGCAAACTTTGCACAATGTTTTCTGTCTGTAGGATTGCCCTACTTTGTCACAAAATAAAGAGATTATATCACCTACTGGAAGTTTAAGGCAAATTAATTTCAATAGCCTAGGTGATATAACTCTGGTTAGGATAACTATGTCTATAGCCACCTTAACGAAAAATATTTTATAAAATTTCTTCCTGTTATTGAAGTTACTATTAACTTTAAATATGCTCAGCTCAGTAATTAATTTTAATTTTATTCGATGATCTCTGAGGAGTGAGAACTGTGGAACTGACCTTAGAATAATTAAATTATTTGTGCTTAGTGAACCTTCTATGTTGATCATACACTGAAAACCACTTATCATATAGGATACTCAAATAATAGCAATTTCTTGAACAAGGTAAATTATTTATAATTTTTTTAAATTATAAATCAAAAGAAAATTTATTCAACAAAAATAACTCAAAATTCTTCATGGTTTCTTTCCACTACTAAATAAAATTTAAAGTCTAAATTTACTATTTACATCCATTTATTACTTCTTTTAGGTAGAACCATTTATTCTTTATTTAAGCTTTTATCTATTTTATTTAGTTTTACTTAATTATCCTTTCAATTAATTTTATTATTTAAATATGAAAATGATTTTATGTATTTAATTTACAAGATTAATTATTTCATATCTTGAAAAACCTAATTAACTATCTCAACCCAGTATCAATAATTATTTGAATTTAACTCAGGCAATATTTTGGATAGGGGACATCGTAACGTTGTTGACAGACCTCTTATTACTGCGACCCTTGACTCTGAACTGCTTTCCCAGGAATGTTGATGGAAATACAGCCTCCCTGAAGTCCGGTTCTCGTTGGTATAGCTGACCGTCTCCCGTGGTTTGATTCTGCCTAGTTGAATTTTCCTGGTTTATATTTCCGTGAAGTCTTCTAATGCCTTCCCTGGTTTGATCTTCGCTTATTTATTCCATTAGTTTCTCAAAATCCATTTGGTGTTCCAGTTGTTTCCATTACATCGATCCTGTGATTGTCGTTATGTCATTTACTATTGTTTAGAGGCCTTAGCTATATGCATCACTTATAGCCTATTTCAATTAAATTGTTCGACTGTATTTTTCACTATCTGTAATGAAAACTATTATAACACTGTCTCTGTACATTAAGTTAACTTGTATATAAGTTCGAATGATTTTAATAGAAACTGTTCGTTGAAATATTATAATGCATAATATTTTTATTAATCAAAATGTTCACTGCTAGTTTAATACATTTCAAACCACTGGTTTCGTAATACTGCTTTCAAGAGAAAATTTATAAGTGTTTAGCACATCTTTACACAAGAGAAAATTAAAACTGTTCACTGTAGCACTTCTATACTATATAGAAAATATAATGTGAGTGATCTCGTCGTACATCTCTCCTCCAGAGAAAAATTCCATAATGTCCGCCTCCGCTTCGGTAAGCTCCTTTAATCGGCAGTTTTGCCGTCTCCGGGATACCAACTATTTTCCTTCTTGTCTATACCTTTTTCGCCATCTCGCAATGCAACTTATATTTTTTTCTGAAGTTCTTGGGTTGGTACTACCCCCACTAACTTCCTAGTATGACGTTTCATCTTACTATCTTTTACTCCCTCTACAGGCATATTGTCCTATTGTTTTATTTATTTTCCCTGGAACTTCTCTGAAACTTGTTTTACAGGATTGCGGTTTTCGTAGTCTTATTCCTTGTACTTTTTCCTTTCTTCTCAAAGTTGTGTGAGGGTCGTGCGACGTTTGGTTTGCCTATGGCTCGACTTTTCGTTTTCCGCGGTTTTTCCTCGCGGAAACTTCTGTTTTTGTGAAAAAAAGTTTTTTTCATTTTTCACATATATATGTTGGTTATGGTTTTAATATCTACTAGCCAAAATTTCAAGTTTGTCCGATGGACTTTTAAATTTACTTTTGCTTTTGGGACTCGTAGATTGGCCTATTTTAACATTTACTTTTGGATTTGAAATTTTACTTGTTAATTGATACTTTAGCTTGAAATTTACAATTTTATTTTATTATTACCTTCTTAACACTAGGTCATTTCTTTTATCACCTTTTTTCTTTTATTTTAAGCTTAATATAGGTGTGAACTTCTTCACCTATTATTTTAAATAATTAACAATTTTACATAATTATATCTTATAAAACTTTTACTCCTTTATAACTTGTATACTTTTTCATTTTTACCTTTTCATTTTTTTTTCAGGTGCTTTTTCACCTTCAAACTTTACCAATTATCTCTAACTTTTAAAATACCAAATGTTTCTTAATTTGTTATTTAACATTTTTTATTTATCTTCTTTTACTCTTTTCAAAAATATCTCTATAATTTACTTTTGATCAAATTTGAGAATTTTCTACAACTTAAATCCTTTCTAACTTTACCATTTTTTAATTTACAAAATTGTGATTTCCATGGCCAATGTTATCACCTCCCGTGTTTCACATTCACCCATAAAATTCATCAATTTTATTATTTTAATTAACACCTTATTCTCTCATGAAATAACTACTTTTTCACAAGTCTTTTCAACAACTTGAAACAAGCTCAGGGACAAAAGTCAAGGTCTATTGACACAGTACATTTGGCCTGGATTTGTCTTTTTCTAATCTGTTTAAGTATAGGGTGCACCACAACTTCTGTTATGAAATCTTGATTTTTGCATTTTATTGCAAAACTCAATTTTTCATTCATTGCATAAGGTTATACCGTTGCAAACTCCCGATCATTAAGATGAGTTATTTTTATGAAAAAAAAAATAAGGAATAAAAAAAAATCCTTTTTCCTCATACTCCTAGCTTGTTTGGTTTAGTTTGGTGCAATAAGATAAATTGGTCTTATTTGTTTGATATTTATTTGACAAACTGTAAACCGAAATAGAACTATTATATAATTATTAACTATTAATTTGGCAACTACAATATCACCATGGTGTAAATAAGTTGTAGATCATGATAAATTACCATTAAATTTAGTGTTATCAAGGACATGCAGCATCAAATAATGATATATTCATATTACGCACCTGTTTCCTAATATTAGTCTATGTATATGGGTACCAATGCTATTGTATTATTTACATTTCACTACTATTACTTGTTTAAACGATAAAATCACTAGTATCTTTTTTGAAGTAGCTAAAATTACTTGCTTAAATGAAGTCGATTTTAACTCTTTTGAATAAAATCACTGAGCATTTCAAGTTGTACAATGTAATGATCACTGTCGTTGTCCAGGTTGAATCGCAGAGCCTGCTACCTATACAAGTTGTAAATTTATTGCAAACTATACCACTCCAACCTAAAGTGAGCAATCGTACTTCATGCTTCTCGACCATTTGAATGTTTTCTTATGGGGCTTTGGAATGAATGTGTTCCTCACCCTATAGCATCAGATGATTAATTAATGAGACTGTTTGAATAGGAATTTCTATTGATATACCTCAGCACTTTTATAAACGCTTATGGTTATTTTCTGTTTAATTTCTATCAGTGCGTAGTTATCGATGAACATCAATTTTAATAAAGGTCTAATTTAGATCATTAATAATTACATACTGTTTTCTCTCTTGACTTTTCATTATTAAGTTGTACACATAATAATATTATACGCAAGTCATCAATATGTAATGGTTTTGCAAATGAAATATTTTTTTGTGAAAAAGTATCATTATGTTGTAAATCGCCGTTTTGTTTTCCTTGGTCATAAAGAATGACACTCAAGGCAACTGTTTTGATATCTATGTAAAATTATTGTAAAGTGTCAAGCTTGTAGATTGTTCCATATATCTGCCATTTTAATTTAAAAATAACGAATTTCTCGTGGGCACCCCTTGCAAAAGGAAGTCAGTCTTTTGTATTAAATGGGGCTCTCAAATATATCATAGATAGCAAAATCTTTTCTTTTTTTATATATAATATGAATACTGACCACTTAAAAGTCCGTTAGTATTGATGCATGTATCATTGCAATACTGTGTCATATTCCCCTTCGATTTTTTCCCTACGAACAGATATCTATATATCTATCATGTTTTCAGTTACACTTTATACTTTTTATGACATTTATATTTTATCTACAATTATTGAAAAACTGTGAGTTCTGTGATGTAAAATGTGAAATTTACATTATAAAAAATTGATGGAAGTATGACGGAATAAAATTGATAATTTGCATAAATATGAGTACGGATACTGTAAATACATATGTGAATCTAACTTAACAGTGGTATTGTTGTTTAGAGGATTGGGTTCGGAACTAGTACAAGCTGAATTATAAGGGCAAATTAATGTCTAATATAATATATTGTATGTTAATCTACTCAGGGAATATTGATAAACGGCCAATATTAAAAAACAGTTTCCATTTCTAACAAAAAAAAAAGAGTTCATTATTTTTGAGATGACAGTACTTAAGTAATAACAAAAGGTACTGTTTAAGTGAATTATCTTTTGAAGAGGAAAAGCAAAACCTTGTTTATTTTTCAACAAGGGATTCTCAGGTTAAGGTAACTTTCGTTCCGTTTTGTGAGAGAGCGAAGCAGTAGAAATATTTATAGTCGGTAAACTTATTGCTCCTAATCTAATATTCGTTTTGCAACTTTGTCTCTAAACTCGCACAGTTTCGCAAGCAGAATAATAAACTAAACTAAATCCTCTACGTAGGGTAATATTTAATTGAAATCTAATTTTATCTACAGATGTAATGCATCTATATATATATATATATATATATATATATATATATATATATATATATATATATATATAATAATAATAATTATTATTATTATTATATTGCGCTTAAACATTTATAAATAAATAAATAAACATTAAATCTAGTCTTCAGCTACAAACAGTTGTCAAGCTCGCCGCTGGAAAATGCCCCAATCCACTTTCGGGCAGATGTCACTACTCTTGGTCGTATTAATTTTTACTCGACTAGCCTTGAACTCATATTCGCCATGTAAACTACGATGTTATATGTCGGTATGACTTGAAGTGCGATAACTTCATTAAAGATACACGCATTCGTCTTAGTAGCTGATTAAATTATAGAAACTCTGCTTTTAAGACCTCAACAAAAGCGAAATCGGTCATAATATCCTTCCATCCTTTCCACAAAGAAGAAATAAGAAAATGTATGCGATATCCAGGTTGGAAATACATCTTGCTCTACTATTGGATGAAATATTTTATTCATATTAAGACATTTTTAATCGGATTTTGATTGATTTAGTCTGCACCATTTTTCTAATTACATGATCCTAATTCTGATTGAAGTCAAAAATAATCTATTTTCTATATTTATTATTAATTGAACTTTATCTCAGCTTTACTATTTGAACGTAAAGCTTGATCATATATTGATATATGATCACACCATATAACGATTGTCCAAGTCTATTTCAAACTCAAATTGAATCCTAATGCTGCAAAGTCATTCAAATTTGTTGTAAACCTTAAATGTAATAATCTCAAAATCTAATTCATTTGATTTAATTATTTTCTATGTTACTTTTTTATTAGTAAAATTTACTTAATTTAATAATTTAAAAAAATATTTAGTATTGAATTTCAAATTATAATTCAAGTTTCCCTCAATATATTGTAATTTACATTTATAACATTTTGTCAGCCAAATTGATTTTGAGTTTATTACTGCAGCTATGCTAGTTCAGGTATAGAACTATTAAAAAAATAAAAATAAAATAACAACAACAACAACAAAAAATAATAAGAAAAATCATCTTCTCATCAACAATCAAACATTATAAGTTATGATTTAAAATGATTAGCGTTAGTTAAAATTAGTGTACTATCTGGATAACTTAATAATTGAACCCGTAGTTAATACTGCGGAAATGTATTAACCTTGGTGGACTAGCTTAAATTACTTTTTCAATAGGATGTACATTTAAAAAAATAATAATATTAACAAAAGGGTGGAGTAGCAACTGAAAATTGTAGGCTTGTCCCTTCCGGACTCTTTTGATAATTTGTAATTAATTAATATTTAAAAAATAAATACGTCAATTTTGTTTTTGATTTCATGAAAATACTTTATTCGACAACAATATTGAATGTATATTGTTACATATATATATATATATATATATATATATATATATATATATATATATATATATATATTTAAGATACACGAATTCACCTTACTAGCTGATTAAATTATAAAAACTCTTCCTTCAAGACATCAACAAAAGCGAAATCGGTCGTAATATTCTTCCTTTCTTTCTACTAGGAAGAAATAAGAAAATATAATAATATACAGTATCCAGGTTGGAAATACTTTCTGCTCTACTATTGCATGAAACATTTTATTCATATAATACATTTTTTATCGGGTTTTATATATATGACTGCAATTACGAAACTATATATTATACTTTTAAAAACTGAATTTCAACTAGCCAGCAGGTTATGTACACTTGTATATCTTTGAGATTAGGTAGGTAGGTTTTATTCTAAAATGATAAAAGAAAACCTATTATTATATTATGGAAACACATTTTAAGTTTTAAAGTTGTCTTTTAATATGACTAAAATATCGAGATGTATATTTAAATCTTATATATATATTATATTATATTTAGTTGGGCACTTATTGGTAGGGGAAAATCTTATGGGTTCGCGTCACCGACATGCTCATGACTGGCACATACGCAGCGGCCGTGTGCTGTGCGCGTTAGACGCTTTTTGGATGGGTGAAATCTCGTGTGTTCGCGTCACCGACATGCCTAATAGCAGATACCAGTATATCTGTAGCTATACAGCTGACGTATTACGCAACATTAGTGCTGTGTATATCTTGCGTTTTCGTTTGATTTTTATTTTGTTTTATAACGTTTCACACTCCTTACATAGTCATACTTGTAATCAATGCAGATATATTGCACAAACTTTCTCACATACTTACCCATATATTTATATATATATATATATATATATATATTAAAACGAAAAATCTTCGATAAATATTTCACTTACTTTCTCAGACTCCCATACATAGTAAAACTAGTAATTAATGCAGAAATATTGCACAAACTATCTCACATACTTACCCATATTATATATTAAAACTAAAAATCTACCAAAAATATTGCACTAACTTTCTCACATACTTACCGATATATACTAAAACTAAAAATCTACCAAAAATATTGCACAATCTTTCTCAGACCCCCATACATAGTCAAACAAGTAATCAATGCAGTAATATTGCACAAACATTCTCACATACCCATATATATATATATATATATATATATATATATATATATATATATATATATATATTAAAACTAAAAATCTACGAATTGTATTGCACTGTCTTTCTCAGATTCCCATACATAGTCAAACTAGCAATCAATGCAGTAAAATTGCACAAACTTTCTCACATACTTACCCACATAAACTAAAATCTACCAAAAATATTGCACCAACTTTCTCAGACTCCCATACATAGTGAAACTAGTAATCAACGCAGAAATATTACACAAACTTTCTCACATACCCAAACATATTAAAACTAAAATCTACGAAATATTGCACTAACTTTCTCAGACTCCCATACATAGTCAAACTAATAATCAATCCAAAAATATTGCACAAACTTATCCATACATATTGAAGCTAAAAATCTACGAAAAATATTGCACTAACCTTCTCAGACTCCCATACATAGTCAAACTAATAATCAATTCAAAAATATTGCGCACTTCCTCACATAACCATACATTTTAATAAATCAAATAAGAAAAATATTGCACTAACTTTTTCAGACTCCCATATAGTGTCAAACTAATAATAAATGCTAAACGATTGCACATACTTTCTCAGACTCCCATACATAGAGAAATTATTAATAAAAAAATGAACCATTATATATATTTAATATTTTTGTTACATTAATTAAAAGTTTATAATTTTATTATTTATTATTAATTTTTAAAATTTATATTTAAAGTTTTATTTCTGTCAACCGTCCCGCGACGGTAATATTTTAAACATGTATATAATTGTTACTCGCAGTGTCAATAGATGTGAAAACCAGATTGGTGTTGATAATTTTAATTTAAACATTATGAAATTTCAAATTTTATACAAAAAGTTCTGTTTTCACTTCTATCGGCAGTCCCTATAACTGTCAATTTTTTTAATGATAAATTTGTTTTATGCAATGCCTGTTATATACCACAAACACAATGGGAATCTATTCAGTTTATCTTTAGATTTAAGTGAACTTTTGAATAAGTAATTTACGTCAAATGATCTTAATGACACATATTTTATGTCTTTATGTTTATTTATATTTATAATGAATATTTTACCACAAATTACACACATCACGATCAGTCCAACAGTCCCCTATATGACAGTAAAGGTTTATAGACATAGCATTTTATCTTAAAACATTTAGTTGTGGTTATCTTAAACTTGGACTTTCCTTTTTCTACCTGTTGTACGCTGGGATGGATACAAATAGCTGTTTGTTGTCAAGCTTTATCTTAAAAACAACACAGAGTAGTATGCATTATTAAAAATGTTTAAATATGGTGTTTTGTAGGTCCCTCATTGAGAGTTACCTAAGAAGTTGAATTAAATAACATAGGGAATCATTTATATAACTCTAAACTTTATTTTAGAAGAGGAGGAATAATGAAAATATTAAATGTAAATTCAAATAACTTTGTAATTTAGTATTTCAGGCAATAAATATATTTGAAGTAGTTGAGAATATTTAATTGGAGTGTCAGAATAAAAAGATTTATGTTGACAGTCGAAATTAAAGGATTTGGTTAAAGCACAGGAGAAATTCTGCTTCAGCTTTAGAATAGCGCCTTTCATGAATATTGGTTAAATGTTTTAATTGGCGTCATACTCATTTGCTACTCTAAGCAATAATTAAACAAAGTAACAGTCTTCATTGCAAAAGGTGTATTTATCATTCAGTATATGTCTCCATTGCATTTACAAATTTTTATGTGTAAAGCTAATAGAACAGTTTTATGCTGCTCAAGAATATATATTTTTCGTTTTATCCTAAAAAATAAAACCATTATGAAAAAACATTAAAAAAACCATTATGTTCACAATTTAGAAATGTCTATTAGTTTACTTTATTTAAACAGATAAAAGATAAAATTCACTATTTGGATATTGCAATAAATTTAAATTAAGTTTTTTTGAAAATAAAACAATGCTGTGTAAATAGCGAATTAAAATCAAATAGAAAATTCATAAAAATTGCTTCTGTTGTAATTATGCCTTATGATACGTAAATTGTAAATATAAGTGCAAACAGTTACTACATCATATATATTTTACTGCACAGGAAAAACTATTATTTTATATTACATAGTATCATGTAACCGTATTGAATTACGTTGAAGAACATTAATGCGACTTTGTGATAAGGGGTAAATTATATTAAGCTTGGCAACGTTACGCGTCCAAAGAGGGCGAAGCTATAACTAATCTTGTTATCGTTGGCTGTAAGACCTTACCAGGACATGTTATGTGGTGAAGATAATCACACCAACCCTCCTAACTTCACATTCCTTCATTACTGGTTATGCACTTGATTTATTCAATAATGTATTATACTAATTTGAGTTTACAAAAATAGTACAAACACGTTTAAAATTAGACCAAATAGTTTCACAATAAAAATAGTTTTTCAATAAAAATGAACAAAACATGATAATCGAAAAATCAAAATAAATATGTATAAAGTCGTACTATTTAAAGAGTTATATTGAGAGGATCGAAGAATAAACCTGAAAACATTTTAAAGTACGTAAAAAGTTAAAACGTAAAAAGAAGTTTTCACTTCAATATATTATATCAATAATCTTATATGCTTTTATATTGGTCTAATCAAAGGTTCTTTTTAATAGCAATACCTTTTTATTTAATTTAAGTATTAAGTGTTGAATAGTAGGTTATAAATTGGAACAATATGCCAATGAAAATAAATAAAAATAACTAAATAAATCTGAAATATATGATAAATAAAGGTTGCCAAATTATGATGTCTAATTGTTACATTACCATGTAAACTTTAAAAACCTATTATGGTCTTAGTATTCACATGAAAATAATCCCATACAATGTATGTTTAATCAATGATTTTTTTATTCAATTGTAGCACATTTTACATTTTCTGTAAATCCAAAATTTATTTGAATATATCACAACATCCAATTACTATATACATCCAAAATAGTGAACAATATATATTTGGATTAAACTATTTGTACGGAGTAAAACGCAATTTTAACTTTTTTCTACATTTGGAAAGACTCGATTTATATTAGTTTTCTATTAACGTATAAACAAAGTTCACACTGAAATTATTTCTAAGTTTTGAGTCTAGATACGTAACTTTTTGGTTAAGTAGCTGTCCACAAATGGTATGTATACCAAAAATTATATTAATCTACAATAGAGTAAATTGATACTACCTTATGAGGATATACATTTTAATTGTAGTTATGATTAAATTATTGCGTTCTATCGGAATTTTCAAGTAAACCACAGAGATTGCTATCTAAAGAAACATGGTTAAATGGTGATGCACACCTCAGGTATCTTGTGTTTGTTTTATCATAATGGTTAGAAATAAACTCAGTTAAATGATCACCACTTTCGGTTATTTTTAATGGCTAGTGAGTATTGTGTATAAATGTGATCAATTTCTTGTTTAACACAGATCCAAGCCTACACAGCTTTTTCATGTGAAATGTGAGTAAATAATGTTGCTTCTGTTGTCATGAAAACATATATAAAGTTCAAAACAATAAAATAAAATGTCATCTCATATTTACGATAGATCGCTTGCTTTATCTTTTGTTTCTTTAAATCGTTTTGGATATATGAACGTGTACTGTATTTGATTTATTCAATCTGTTTTAAAGTTTGTAAATTCATGAGTATCATTCGTTTTCTGCTCTTTAATAGTAGGCAATTTAAATGTTATGTATCAAGACTTTTATAAGTATAGCTGTTAGTAGGATTTTTTATAAAATTTTGTAATTGTAAAAAACAATAAATGTGACAAAACATTACTTATTATATATTTTTGTATTTCACGTTGTGATTAGAATAACATAACTAATAACTAAATAACATATTTAATGAAATCATAGTTATTAATAATATATACTTCTAACGGAAAAATTGATTAATAACCATAGGATCCATTATATAGATATCAGTACAAATTATTTATTTGTGGTGTCATCATGAAATACAGTGAAACTAGCTTCGCTGTCCAATGGCTGTAAAACAAAGACCTGGTCAAAAAATGCTTTATATGGTATTATTATAGGAATTAGTCGCTACTTCAATAATGTTTGTTTAAATTTTAAGTTATTATTATTAAGCTTTCTTAAATGTAAATAATACTAAAATAATACTAAAATATGTAATATTTTTCAGAAACTGATCATAACTCGTTTTATAGATTTCTCATACTTTTTTAAGTCATGATAATTAATTTATTATTTATTCCCTACTGCTAAATTAAATCTTTTGATCCCTCTTTAGAGAGGCTTTCACTAAATTAAAAGTTTGAACTAACCTTTGTGAAACCCTTTCAGCCCTTCTCACAGCTATTGATTTAAATTACTTAACGCTAACATACCTGTAGGCTCTAGATAGATACGATGTAAAAACAAAGGTTTTCTACGAATTTTATTACCATGAATGCGTTATAAATATTTTATGTATGACTATTTGTATAATTCTACACTACTGAACGTTATAATATAACAACCTTTTGAACGAAATTATTTTGAACGTAGAACCATCATTTTTCTATAAAACTGTGATAAAGTGAACGTTTCCTAAGACACGCAATACATATCATTTCACTGGGCTGCTCGTCTATTGAAGTCGTTGTCTTTGCTTCAGTACTAGATACACGTATAAATAGAGACCTAAATTTTATAGAATAGTGGTGAAAAAATCACATGAAATAAATAAAAAATCAATGAACAATTTTTATTTAAGGTAATTTGAAATAGTTTTAGTTAACATGATTTTAGTTATTTAGTTATATCCTACATAACACAAATAACATTAAATAAATTAGGTATAATAAATAATAATAATAATAATAATAATAATGATAAATACTAAAAAGTCAAACAATGATATTTCGATATATTAATTGCAGATCCTTGCTTCTCCAAGCAAATATTCATTCCTCATTATGTAAAAATATTAATTTTAATTAAAGCCTTTAGGAGGAGGCGAAACGATCATCACGTAAAAGAAAAGCAATAGACAGTTTTATGTATTATTCACCTTACTTTAGAGCTTTTTAATTATAATATGATATAATGTACTTTCGTCTGCCCATCCACTTTTGTTTAATATTTTAAATTTTTAATCTGTGTCTATGCTCGTAAATGCGTTTTAAATGTGTTATTTAGAAAAAAAGTGACGCGGTTTAATGTTACCGAAAAGAAGCACTTTACCATGGCTGAATAAATAGCCAACACGGCCGTAGTGTAACGAAAAATAAGTGGACGAGCAGACGATAGTATATTGTATCACATTGAAATAGACAGGACTGCGATCTGTGTAATTAAAGTAATTTATTAAATAATGGTATATTTATTTATGCAATGTATAAATATATCAACAGATACAATAATTTAAAAAAAAAACAATTTAATTTTCATAATTAATATGTATATTATTTGAATTTTTGTTTATTGCACGTCAAAACTGTGTCATAATTTGAATATATATATATTTCACTATAATAACCTCACTTTTACTTTTTGAATATTATTTACTGCAGGATTTTGTAACTTCTAATACTTTCCCATTGAATTTAAGTAATTTTATGAGAAGAGATAAATTTGTCTTACTTTATAAACATAAAATATTACATACCTACTTTCTAATTACTTTCGATTTGTAATCTATACAATTTTGTTGTATATACAATGTGCCATATATATATATAAAGTCTGTTAAAACCTTTATCGTATTTGTGAAATACAAAAAAATTTCACGAAGTAATTGCAGATAAGGTTTGTAAAAATAAAGCATTGAAATAATAAAAAAATACAAGAACAAAATATAGGATTCAATTCACATTAGTTAGTTACAGTAACGTGAAGTACAAAACAGAAACCGACCATCAAAAAAAGTTTTAACTGTTGGTTATTTTTAACCAACTTTTTTCTATTGAAGGGTGTATTTAAAAAAAATAAAATTAAAATGTGCTCCTTTTAATATCACCCCATCCTAACTGTACTGTTAACTACTATTACTAGCAATTCAGATTGATTGATTTATTATTGATAAAGTAGAGCTAAGAAAAAAATTGGAATAATAATTTTCCTCCGTCTTTATAGAAAACATTTAGAAGAGCTCTTCTCGGGTACACTTTGAGCCATGATTGAAACGTTTCAGAGAAAAAAAGCTTTCTTTTGGTAATTAAACTCCCCATTACCATTCTGTATTCGTTACAACTTCACAAGCAAATGTGGGTACCTAGATTGATGAAAATGTATACATTCTTTGGTTGTATACTTATTACCTTTACTGGAATATCGTGTAATATAAATAAATAAATTGTTCTGGTCAAGTATTATTAAAATCATCAAACTTTGATGTTATTGTTTTTAAGACTTTTTTGTTTTTCTGTAACTAAAGGATTTTTAAAATATTTTTAAAGCGGATTTAATGTATTCTAATTTTTCCCTGTGTATATATTTATATATATATATATATATATATAATTTGATAATATTTATATACATTTATTAAGTATAATGATGATTTTTTTTATTTACATTCTTGTTTAAACCTTTTGATGAGTTGTGTCTACAGAATCACATTTAGCCTATTCTACATATCAGATATCTCTCTGTCAATCTGTTTTGTTATTATGATCTTTATCTTACTTGTGAATAGTTGCAGAATATATTTTATAAAGTTTTATAAATAGTATGGAATCAACATTATTTGTTTGTTTCTTTGTTTTTTTCTTTCCTTAGTTAAATCAACACGTTAAATTTTTCTTTTTGGAAAATGAGCTTGCAAGACATATTAGACTTGGAATCGAAATATGATAACTGATAACTGATTATTTCTATCAGTTGGTCTCTGTTGAATTGTTTATAAAAATTATCTGCTTGATAATGTACTTAATGTAAAGGAACATAATTAACTCAATTAAACAATTGAGTCTATTTAAAAAGTAAATAGTATTATTTTTTTTTTTCAATTAAGAAATATATAATCGATAATAAAGTTGTCGAAATAAAATAGGTACTAAATTTATAAATAAAATATTTGAATATCTATGTCAAATGCAAAGATAAGAAAATGATAGTAACTTAGACCATTACTGATTAATTTGTTTTTGCTGTCGAACAATTACTGATCACGCGCCACATTTTAAAGGCATTCGTTATTGATAGAAACAAAATACCATTTATTTCCTAATATGATTAATTATTTGTGCTTAGTTAAAAATCACGATAAAACTGAATAATGGTGGAAGTTCCAAACAATGCCACTTGAAGTAACCCAGCTGAGCCAGAAACGGTGGTAGTGCTTTTTGTACTGCAATCCAGCCGAGTTCACTTCAATTTACCCAACTCTTAATAGTATTAATTAAAAGTCTCTAGTCAGGGGATATTTCAAGTGAGCTTTAAAGTAATATAAAACACCCTGGAATATAACTGAATATTTGAAAGAAATGTAATGTTATATATGTACTTAGATGTACGTAATGATACTTGAGAGCTCATTAAAAGTCCTAAAGTTTTAGATCTACATACAATAATAACACTGAAAATAAAAATTCTTTTTGCATTATTAAATGTATCTAATGTTTACAGATTATATAAAAATTGTTTTAAGTCATTATTATATTCCATAACGAATGAACTAAGCTACTATTATAACAAGAATATCATTATCAATGGTATAAATCCTTTGATGTCAGTTCTAAAAAAAATTGTTTAAGTCCTTGTGATATCTACTGCTTATACTAGATCTTAAAATTTGATAACAACCACCATGGTACCCACTCAGACCAGTTACAGAAACATGAGATCTTAATAAATGTCGTAACTTTGTAAATCGCAATATTATAGACGAAGACTCTTTCCTGACAGGTCTCGTTCCGGTATAATTATTAAACAGTCTCTCGTATGATAAGTGATGTATCTTTACCAGTCTCGTAAAGGTAAATTAAACATTTCTTTATTCAAACCGCTAATTATCTATTTCCATTCTTGTTCGTTCGCTGTTGAAAATAATGTATTTTTGGTTTTATATTTGATATATAGAAGTATAATTATATTTACCCCTAAGTTATAGTTTTAATAAACATTATCAGTGTTATTAGAAGACAGTGATATACACTTATACATTTTCCGTAAAATACTAAGGTAATAACTAAAACACTGTTAAGGTACCTGATCAATTTACAACATAAAAACCGATGTAGAGGAAGGAATAGAAATAGTTTAAATATGGGTTTGTAGGAAATGTTTTTTTTTTTTAAATTATTTGAAATAACGAATACATTTCGTTATTTATAATACTTGTTTGGATTTGTAATTGTAAGTTGTATTATAATTTGTTGTTGAATTTAGTAGTGTTGTTAGTATTGATAAATTATAGGCTACATGGAAAGAGTATTTCAAGTACATGTTAATTTTGTTCTTACTTAAAATTCTCGGGATACACTTACATATGGATTAATGGATTCCACTTATGTGTAAAATCTTTTATTCATATTCTGAAATCGTTTTATTTACTACCAAATTCACCACTTTTGACGATTCATGACGTACAAAATGTATCTTGAAGTAGGTATGACTGATAAATATGAATATTTTGGACTAACTTGAATGATTTCCGAATTGACGTTAACTCTATGAGTAATATTAATAATATAAGTTATTTATATTTTTGTTAGTTTCCAAAGAAATTTTGTCATTTCTTTATTTGCATAAACTTATTGCAACTAATATTTTCTGTCATATATCCCTATATAGGGATAAACACAAATTTGTTTCTGAAAACAATTAAAAATAAAAAGTGGCAAATATTTTTGATGTCATATATAAAAATATGGCTACAATATGTGTAAGAAAATGTGTTAAATTATTTTTAATGTGGAAGAGGTTCATCCCACATCTAACCTTTTTTTAACGTGAAGTCAATTTAAATATTTGCACTACGTCTTAAGATTCATAAAATAAAATTTCTTGGTGTTTGCAAATTTACATAGCAGAAGCCACTCAAGCGTATTATCTCTACTTGACGGGTTTACAACTATTATTGATGCTCCATAAGTAATATAATTCTCTACGATAAAAGAGAATGAGATAAAATTTTTCTCAAAGGGTTTCCGTTCATCAATATGTTAATACTATTAATTATAATAACTTCTTATCTTACCTCATTATATTATTGTATAGAAAAAAATATCGATATAAACATATTGCATGACGTTTAAATTAAAATGTATTACTCAATTATATGAATAAATATATAGTGTTTCCGTTAGGTAGAAGTATATTTATAGAACCGTAAATTTATGTTAACCGTAACAATTTTTTAAAAATATTTATATGTTTTAACTTTTGGATATAATAATGTGTTATAATAGTTTAGAAGTGAGATTTGTTGTTTATCTAAACAGTATGAAGGAGTGTCTGTTATATCATATAGATTTCTATGAGGGTATTTCTTAATATGTATGATTGATATAAAAAAATAGCACTCATATGTAATAAACTGGTGCATGAGTAATTACAGAAGAGTATATTTTAATTCATTTAGTATAATTTTTTGAAACTTTTTCTTTACATTATAGTATTTAACTGTAAGTTTGCTAGGTTAAACGTTTTAGTGATACATATTTTTGATGTGAACTTAACATTCTTTTTAAATTAATTATTTAATGATCAATGTCAAAATTCTAAGTTAGTAGTTCAAATATTGAAATGTTTTCGTTTCATAATAAGTAAATTTTTCATTTTTTTAACGTGTTAATTTATATTTACACATAGGTTTTTAGATTTTGCGTTCGTAGATGACCATTAATTCAAAATAAAGTTTTTAAGTACATAACTAAGGAAATATAATAAATTTATCATTCAGATGATTATCAACCCTTTTGTAATTTGTTCTGGTTTTATAGTAGCGTCGTATATAATGAATCACCTATATATTTATTATTCACTCTTTTCGGTATTTTGGCACTGGAAAGTCTCAGTTACATCTGAAAAATGCCTCTCGTTTAGTCCGTGTTCAGTGTCTCAAACATGGCGGTTATTTTAACTAAATCGAATATAAAATTATGTTTTGAGGTCGAGGTTTGTTACAAGATTTGTAACTTCTTTGTTGTCCCTGACTGTCAAAAAGTTTTTATGGTTTCAGATCTTAACGACCATGCTCCTGTCTTTATTTTTATGACTTCATTCACTGTAGTGACAAAAACAAACAAAATGATATTCAGAGATGAAAATGGGAACACATTACAAATAAATTTATTTTACTTTAAATCCCTCATGTTTAATATTAATTAACTAATAAATGTGGAAGAATATTACCTAATATTACTAATATTTAGTATATTAATACTAATACTACTAATAATAATACTAATATTATTAAGTAATTATTTGTAGTTGTATAGTACTTCCGGACCTTTGGATTGGTCGTTGGCTTCTAGCGACAAACCACGACTCGTCCGATTGATGTCGGGAGCTAACTAGAAAAAAGTAGTATGACTAGAGTTGTTACACAAGACGAGTCTAAAGAGACAACACGTGGATTTTTTCGCTCCGCAATTCCTTTCGTTTTTTTACACGCTAATTAACGCAGCAGTTTACTTTTAATTTAAATAAATATCACTTAATTCTTTTTCTATGTTATGTTACCTTTTATAAAATATTCATCTTTGTGAAAGTATTAATTGTATTGTATGTGTAATATGGCAACTATATTATTTGTGTGAACTGTGCTTTATTATACAATATATGGTTACAAGTATCGGCCAAGAACAGTTGAAGTGCCATACAACGCCTCCCATGGACATTGGACACCGTGAGTACTCTAACATACAATTATTCTGTAGCTTAGATGAATATTAAAATTTCTTGTTATTTGCTTTCTCATTAAAAGCAGTGGTCCTCCGAGCATATGTAAAACCCAATTTTTCTATTACATTACCAAATATTATATAAATTGTGAACATTTTGGTCCTCCGGGCCGGATATACGATAAAAATGTACCTAGTTCATTTCATTCGTCGTATATGTTGAACCACGCTAGGATTCAGTTTATCAATTTACAATACTCCATATTGATCTTATCGATCGAATCCACTTTCGTCTGAACTTATTCAACTCTGCGCATGCCACATCAAACGCTACGATTGGCTGAAATTGTAAACAACGTCAGCTGTGTTAAAACATAACCTGATTTCAAAACCAAGCAAAATTTTTGTATCAACACTCATGATATTGAGTTATGAATCAATTTAATTCTGTTTAACTAATTCAATGTGGTTAAACATTTTTCTTTTAAATAAATAAAAATTTAGTTGCTTTTAGAATTTATTAAAATTTACAATTTGGAAAACCAAATTCTTAAATTTGGAATTTCTATCTTTGTTTTTTTTTTTTTAATTTTTGAATACGCTTCTGGTATTAGGCTTACAACCTAAAATTATTTTCTATCAATTTTAAACAGAAATGATGCGTTACAAAGCTTTTACACGACAAGCTGAACTATTATCTAAAAGATTAGCTAAAATTAATACTGCGATAACGGAGATTGCAGAAGAATGTAAAGACAATATACCGCAACAGACTGAACGGAAAGTTTTAGAATATCATGGTGAAGTATGCAGAAAATTTCTTGACTTCGAAACATGGGTTGACCGAGTCACAAACAACGAAGAGATTTCAGACCAGGAACTCGATCAAATTAGCTCGGTGCAGGAAAATATATCTGAACTCGTAATTAACGCCAAAACTAACATTAAAACTTTAATGCCAAATATTGGTCAGGCAAATGAATTAAATCAAACCACTTCATCACAAGTTTCTGAATTACACAAAACAGCGATAAAATTACCTAGATTGTCATTACCTCATTTTAATGGCCTACTTTCTGATTGGTCAAATTTCTTTCACATTTTTTCAAACTCTATTCATCAAAATGATTCTTTAACTCCTGTTGAAAAATTTACATATCTTTTGTCTTGTTTGCAAGGGGAACCATTGAACATTGTCAAGTCCCTACCAATCAGTCCAGAAAATTATAGGATAGCTTGGGACACAATCTGTAGTCGTTATCAAAACACTCGCCGCTTAGTTAATTTTCATATCAATAACATTATTGATCTACCTAATATAACGCACGCTACGCTTAAAAACATAAGACAGTTTTTAGACACATATTCTGAAAACAGTCAAGCCTTGTTCGCTCTTAAATACGACATCAGTAAAGAGTTAACCCTTTTAACTCTTTTACTACGCAAATTGGATTCATCTTCAAGAAAACGGTTTGAAAATCAACGTTCAATAGACCATAAATTACCTACAATTAAAGAACTTATCACATTCTTAGAAGCGGAATGTATTCATTTAGAAGATTCAATTACAACCGCCTCTGGTTCACAGTTAAACACTGTCGTCAAACCTAACCTAACCTATTCTAGACCGCTCGTTACTCAACCTAAAGTACTACCATCTTCAAAACAAGTGTACACAGCGGTACCTTCTCACGCTTTATGTCCCTATTGTAATAAATCTGACCATGGGATTTATATGTGTTCCCCGTTCAAGGAACTAACTGTCAACAAACGATTTGAATTCATTAAATCTAATCAGCATTGTTTCAACTGTTTAAGCGCATTACATTCAACTTCTCACTGCAAATCAACTAATACTTGTAACCACTGTAACCATAAACATCATACATTACTTCATTTTGATACACGCAAACCCAACGCACATGAAATTACCACAAGCTGACTATCTAAGAATAAACAGACACATTTCAGTCCGCAATCTAAACATAACCTTCAACCTGTTAACAAAACACCAAATTATTGTAGCATTTCTCATCAGGCAAGTGTTCCATTCAACAATGATGGACTCTTTACAATATTAAGCACCGCTAAAATTTATTTAACCTGTAATACAAACAAATCTCTCGTTGTGACTGCATTACTCGACTCAGGTAGTCAAATTTCACTAATTACGACCGACTGTGCTAACAGGTTAGGTCTATACATTAAACCATCTTCTATGCAATTAAATGGAATTTCTAATGTCTCTACAACAATAAGAGGCTTTGCTAAACTCAACATTTCTACACTAAGTGGTTATACACTTAAACACAATCACAATGTTATTGTTTTGGACAAAATCGCTTGTAATCTTCCTAAATGGAAAAACACTTCACATCTACGCTCTAAATTGAAAAATTTAAAATTAGCAGACCCTAGGTTCAATAATCCAGATAAAATTGATTTTTTATTAGGCGCTGACTTATATGCAAATGTAATTACAGGCCATAAAATTCATTTAGGCCACAATCTGCCTATCGCAATAGGAACCATTTTTGGTTACACACTAATTGGGTCAATAAAAACCACTTTACTAAACAAAGCTCCTTTGTCGTTATTAGTAACACAGGACCTAGATCTTAGTAACATATTACAACAATTTTGGACTATTGAAGAACCTCCAGTCATAAATAAAACTTCTGTTGATGATCTGGAATGTGAAAACCATTACATTTCAACCATTTCTCGCAACAAAAATGGGCGTTACACTGCATCATTACCATTTAAATCCAACCCACTTCTTTTAGGCAACTCGTTTGATCAAGCTAAGAGACGCTTCTTCGCTCTTGAAAAAACATTAAATTCTAACCATGAATTAAAAATCGCTTACACAGATTTTATGAACGACTATATAAAATCGGGTCACATGACCTTAATTGACGACTCTGTCTTAACCTCGCCAAACTATTTCTTACCACATCACGCTGTTCATAAAGAACAAAGTTCTACAACCAAATTAAGAGTTGTTTTCGATGCTAGTACCAAAACTAGTAACGGTATATCTCTAAATGAAACTCTACATTGTGGTCCTAAACTCCAAAATGACATTTCCGATGTCATCTTTCAGTTTCGACGCTACAACATTGTCTTTTCATGTGACATACGCCAAATGTATCGCCAGATACAAATATCTCCAACCGATCAAAATTACCAGTTGATTCTTTGGAGAGAAAAATCTGATCTTCCGCTTGCAATATACAAATTAACTACTGTTACTTACGGGGTTAAATCCGCATATTATCTTGCAATACGCACGCTAAATCAATTAGCAGAGGACGAAGGTCCTAATTTTCCGCTCGCTTCACAAGTCATAAAACACAACATTTATGTTGATGACATCGTCACAGGTGCTTGTGACATACCAAACGCTCTCAATTTACAACAAGAACTAATTACTTTGTTGGACAAAGGCCAATTTCGGCTTCGAAAATGGTCGTCAAACGCTCCTGAACTCTTAAACGCAGTTCCCGCACCTGATAGAGAATCACCACTATACTTTAGATCTCCAGATCAACCTTTGTTCTCTATCTTAGGAATCAAATGGCTACCCATCTCAGATGAGTTCTCCTATGAAATGGATATTCCAAATCACGGTTTCACTAAACGCTCTGTCTTATCAATCATAGCCCGCATTTATGATCCTTGTGGTTGGCTTACACCAATCACTTTTTACGCGAAGTGCTTACTTCAACGCTTATGGACCATGGGTCTAAGTTGGGACGATCCTTTGCCCGACAACATCGGACAAGAATGGCAAGCTTTTACGATTGACGTACATTCTTTAAGCTCTATAAGAATACCACGCTGTCTTGAACTCAGCAACGCTCTTGACGTTCAACTTCACGGTTTCAGTGACGCTTCCGAACAAGGATACTCCGCTGTTGTCTACTTACGCACTACTGACGCTAACAACATAATAAAAACCATTATTTTGTTCGCCAAATCAAAGGTGGCTCCTCTGAAGAGAATTTCGCTACATCGCTTAGAATTGTGTGGTGCACATTTGCTCGCAAAATTAATGCACTACTGTATTAATTTAGTACAACCGCATCATCATATCAGTGTGACTCGCTGTTGGACTGATTCATCGGTAACTTTGGCATGGATTCAAACTTCATCATACAAATTAAAAGTCTACGTCGCCAATAGAGTCAGCCAAATACAAGATTGGGTATCACCAGAACATTGGTCTCATGTCCCCTCTTGCTACAATCCAGCTGATTGTGCCACGAGTAACATTTCTCCGTCTGCACTCATAAACCATCCTTTGTGGTGGTCGGGGCCAACTTGGCTAACATCTTCTACCTATGAGTGGCCAAAATCACTGTTGCCGGTTATGGACACTTTGCCAGAAATCTGTAGTAACCCCCTCCACATTGGTATTGTTTCAACGACGACAGAATGGGACCTCTTAACACACTACTCTAATTGGACGACTACGAAACGTATACTTGCTTACGTTATCAGATTTATAAACAACTGTAAAGACAAAATTAAAAATACAAAACCATTAACTGTTCAGGAACTAAAAACCGCTGAAATCAAAATTATAAAGCTGGTTCAACACCATAACTTTTCGGATGAAATTCAACTACTCAAAAATCATAAATCATGTACGATGAAATTACAACGACTATCACCCTTTTTAGACACTAATCAGATTTTACGAGTTGGAGGAAGACTTCCACAATCTTCTCTTAACTATCACGCAATGCACCCAGTGATACTTCCCAAGAAACATCACATTACAACAATTATAATCCAGTACTATCACATCACGCATCTTCACGCAGGACCTCAGTTACTGCAATCGCTCATTTCACACCATTTTTGGATTCTGTCTGCCAGAAGTATTATCCGCACTTGCATTTTCAAATGTATAATCTGCTTTCGAGCTAAACCAGCTCAAACAATTCCACTTATGGGAAATCTCCCACGTGAACGCATCACACCTACACCTCCTTTCTTAAAAACCGGTGTTGATTATGCAGGGCCTTTCTTGGTAAAAATTCATACTTTACGTAGAGCCCAAAAGGTCAAAGTTTATTTATGTCTTTTTGTCTGTTTCGCTACTAAAGCGGTCCATCTAGAAGTCGCTATGGACTTATCTACTGAGGCATACATCGATGCTTTAACTAGATTCATCTCTCGCCGAGGGTTATGTTCCGATATTTACTCTGATTGTGGAACTAATTTCACGGGCGCCGCCGCAAAACTTAACAACATTAACTCTTCATTTTGTAAACTCCATAACTTTCAAGCTGATGTCAGCACTTTCGCAACCAACCATCACATAAATTTTCATTTTTTACCGCCAGCTGCACCTCACCAAGGAGGTCTCTGGGAAAGCGCCGTCAAAAGTGCTAAACATCATCTCAAACGCATTCTCCATAATCAGTGTCTAACACTTACGGATTTTATCACGCTTACCATAAGAGTAGAGGCCATTCTGAACTCGCGACCTCTAACTCCGCTTTCTTCTGATCCCACAGAACTCGCTACGCTAACTCCAGGACATTTCCTGATAGGTCGACCTCTTCTATTGCCTCCTGAAGAAGATGTAACGCTTTTATCACCGAACCGCCTAAAGCAATGGCAACAAGTTCAACGCTATACCCAGATGCTCTGGAAATGATGGAACGTAGAGTATCTACACACGCTTCAACAAAGGTCTAAATGGACACGTCCTTCTGACAACCTGTTAATAGGAGATCTTGTGCTCATACTAGAACCTAACACGAAACCCATGACTTGGCCGCTAGGCCGTATTCTTCACACTCATCCTGGCAAGGATGGTGTTGTCCGCGTAGTCACATTACAAACTCAGTCTGGAATTCTTTCTCGCCCAGTCACCAAAATCTTCAAGTTACCCCTTGAAGTCTAAATCTATTTCATTTTAATTTTTCTTACTTTTCAAAATTAGATTAAGTATGGACATAGTTGCACCCATCTTCCTACCGCATACTCTTCGGGTACCTTATAACTCCCAGTCCTTCTCGCACTCACATACCTTTCCTCATGTCAATACTTGTTGAAACATTGTTTCAAGGGCGCCGCTATGTATAGTACTTCCGGACCTTTGGATTGGTCGTTGGCTTCTAGCGACAAACCACGACTCGTCCGATTGATGTCGGGAGCTAACTAGAAAAAAGTAGTATGACTAGAGTTGTTACACAAGACGAGTCTAAAGAGACAACACGTGGATTTTTTCGCTCCGCAATTCCTTTCGTTTTTTTACACGCTAATTAACGCAGCAGTTTACTTTTAATTTAAATAAATATCACTTAATTCTTTTTCTATGTTATGTTACCTTTTATAAAATATTCATCTTTGTGAAAGTATTAATTGTATTGTATGTGTAATATGGCAACTATATTATTTGTGTGAACTGTGCTTTATTATACAATATATGGTTACAAGTATCGGCCAAGAACAGTTGAAGTGCTATACAACGCCTCCCATGGACATTGGACACCGTGAGTACTCTAACATACAATTATTCTGTAGCTTAGATGAATATTAAAATTTCTTGTTATTTGCTTTCTCATTAAAAGCAGTGGTCCTCCGAGCATATGTAAAACCCAATTTTTCTATTACATTACCAAATATTATATAAATTGTGAACAGTAGTAATATTACTAATATTATCTTTCAGTAGCGAGCAGTAAAATTTTAATTAAAAAACGACGAAACGACACCCATCGTTTGAAGGGTGGAGTTACAAATGTAGTCGCTCTCTTTGTTTATGTCGAAGAATTTCTCTGCTCTAAAGAAGGTATGTCAAAATCCTATAATTGTGAAACTGGGAAACTATAACATTCTAAGTGGAAAAGCATGCCGAGGGTTTTTAAGAAAATAGAAGTATTATTTTGTCGAACGCAATACACACATCACTATTGTGTAAAACTCAACTCTTTTGTAACATCATAAAATAATTTAAAAGTTATTCATTAGTGATGATTAACCCTTTGGCGAGTGATTATTTTGATCTCAAATGAGTAAGCACGGATATTTCCGTTTTTGAGCATGGACTCTAATTGCTTAATTTTTTTTTTGGATTAGGGATTTTCATTTACTTATTTGATATTGATATTTTACTTCTTTATTATAACATTCTTCAAAAGTTTTTTATATAATAAAATATTGTTTTCTCTCTGTCAGTATAGTAAAGTTGTTTAACTGTATTGTAACACACTTAATTTAAAATTTGGCCTAAGCTATTAGTATTAAATGCAATAATATTGAAATATTCTATTTTGTAATATATTAGCTTATAGTAGACATACTTGAGGTAGTGGGAATGGTGAGGCGTAGCAGGATTTGGATAATTAATAATAACGCAACAATTTTTAGCTAACACAAGGTCAGTCTGTCGCTGTCTTCGTAGTCGTAAACAAATGGTTCTGTTGTCATTGTTTTGTTGCCGTAGTTTTTATTTGTTATTTATTTTTTAGTAAATTATATAGTATTTAATTTGTTATAACGTGGATTTATTTGTATTTGTTGAAAATGATTGAGGTATTTGACAGGGGAAACATGAATGTACCCAAAGTTAAAATTTTCGTTTTAAAACAACTATTTCTTAGAAGTCAATGTATTCAGCAGTACGGTTGTCATTTTTTCATTGTTAAAAAGTTAAGACATTCAGTTATGGTCGTTTGTACTAAGTCAACACTATATCGGAGTTCCGAAATTTCTGCCCCTTTCTAAATAGCATAAATACCCATAAAAATCAAATCATTCCAACTAAATCCCTAAAGACCGAACACACTTGCACGTGTATGCAATATGTACGTGATCGAATTCTCAATTAACATTTAGTTACTTGGATTAAACCCTATACAATATACTAAATGTAAGTAGGAACATCGGTACGTATATTTTGTCTAAATATGATTACAAGTTTACATCATATACTATGTACGACGAATACATGTTTACATCACGAATAATTCTAAAATACATTAAATTGAGTACAGGAAATAATCTTGTCTTAACTGCTATACATTCAGATAAGAGAGTTATTTGGCAGCCGTTTGTAAAATTAAATTCTTTACTAATTTTCAGTATAGAATAAACCCTAGATATTGAGTCTAAGCGTTTCGAGAATTTTATATAAGGCGTTAAGAGAGCGTTAGCCGACACGTACTTGTATTTAATATAGGACAAATTAAATGTAAACCATTATCACATATTAAAATTGTAATGAAATATAATCACCATATTATAAATTTAACGAAATTTAAATATAGGCCTATTATTACATGTTTTTACAATTATGTATTGGAATCGAAGATGTTGTAGGCGTAATAGTAGAAGCTATTCTGTAAATTATTCCAAGAATATATGAGAGTGACTGAAATTATTGGAGAAAATAATCCTTATTGTGTTAAACAAAAATAACGGATATTAAGGAATGTATCTAAAATATCTATTTATTGAAATTGATGCTTAATGAAGTTTAATCTCAATAAATATTTAATGTTATTAGGATAGATATTCATGAACTAGGTTACTCAACATTAACCTATAAATTATAAAAAAAAGCTTTAATGAGCTTTAAACCTGTAATTGCAGTGTTTCTTAAATAATGAATGTATTATAATTAGCGAAATTCTAATTTGTATTAAGCCGAGTTAGCAAAAAAAACTAATGGAAATAATGAGACGATTATTTAATTCCACAAAACGGCTTTAATTGCGACAAATGTTTTGCCGTTAGGCATTTTCTAGCAACTGAGTTGCATAGAGATGCCTGAAAATGCATAACGGCGAACATATGTCGCAATAAAAGCTGTTTTGTGGAATTATATAATCGTCTCAGTATTTCCATTATCATGGAATTCCATCATGTACCGACTGTTGTAACATTAAATTATAAAAATAAACTAATTGAATTCCTCACGAAAAGATATTATTGTATATTTTAAAGCAACTTTTTGAAAATATTCCCTTGTGAATATTCTTTTCCTCAGTTTCATCTTCAACTCATTTGTTGTGTGTGCATAATAGAAGGAATTAACCTAGCGTAATCTGTGATATACCAGGGAATAATGAAGGGGATTATGGTGTGTAGGTTTGTAAATGGAAGTTTGAATTACACATTCAGAAATAAATTTATATTTATTGTGAATATATTAATATGTCTCGTTTTCCATCGTTATATTTGTTATGTTTAAACCATTTACTAGTTTATTACAAATAATAATAAAATTCTAGGATGAAAGTCGTAAATAAGCCTGAGTAAAAGTGCCTGAAAATCAAAATAATTAAATGACTAGTTTCGTTTTTTTTTTTTTTTTAATAATTAAAAATGAAAGATTTGTGTCTATATTCATATATACTTATGAATAAACACATTTAGGTTTAAAAGAAAAAATAATTCGTATTTTATTCGAAATTAAAAGGCATTTCAAATGATATACTATGTACGACGAATACATCACAAATACCCAAATAAGTTCTATAATAATTCTATCAATGCTGTTGAAATGAAATTAGATATTACAATAGCCTACCTGTAGGAAAATAACATTTTTCTGAAGAAGCTCACTCAAATGCAAATAGAAAATATCATTATGAAATTGAGAGAGAAAAAAAAAAACACCAAAATAGTAACTATCTATACATGTCATTTTGTTGTTGTATGATAGAAGAGAATAAAAAAAAGAAAAAGATATTTATGAAGAAGGAATAACTTTAATTTATATATATATATATATATATATATATATATATATATATATATATATATATATATATATATATATATATATATGTATGACTTTCTGTATGTATTGGCAAATTGTACAATATGATGTAAAACCGGATTTACTGTAATAAGAGGTAGGGCAATAGTTGCAATAGTTTGTACTTATGAGATTTGAATATTCTTCTAATTTATGAAAACATAATTATAAACTCTCTCGGTATATAATAGTAGCTATATATCCAAAAACATAATTCTGTAGTACTTGTGGATACATTCATTAATAAAATACTGCTTTGTTAGTGTTGAACTAGGATAGATTACAAATTATATTTTTTGGAGGCTAAACATAAAGTAGCCGTTGTTTATGGTGTTTATGTATGTCATTATGTATGTCTTTAAAACATGCTACATCGCGAAGTGTAAGTTGCTTAACTAAACGTTGTAGTTGTCGGGATGGAGCTACTATGAACAAAATACAATTTGCGGTAGATTTAACTCTGCAAGTTGTAAAGCTACTTAAATATACTATATTGATTAATTAATAAATATTTAACAGTATTTTAAAACATATCTTGGATATTCAGCATTGCCGTTTTCAAGTCTGAGAAAGAATTTACAAATATTCAACCTATGCGATGCAACTATATTGTATCACTATACCTAGCCTATAACGGATATATAAGACAAAAGTAAATAAATTTTAACATACCCTATTTAAAAGTATTGTATAGATATATTAACAATATACAGTGCGTAAGAAATCTTTTAAACCTTTTATATAATTTTATGACTGCCCAAGTGCAGATGTAGTTGAAAATGGCCAATCAAGTCATACAAATATTTTTGTATGGATTTTTTCGTAATTCAGAAATACAATTAAAAAAATATATATATATATATATATATATATATATATATATATATATATATATATATTACTCTTGAAATAAATATTTAAGATTGTTATAATTAATATTTTTCTAATTTTGTTAAAATGCATTATAAAATAAAATAAACTAGTTCACAATTTCTCACAAATACGTATATTAAATCAAACGGGATTCAACTACAATGTCGCCATCTTTAACTAAATATATAATTTATTATGCTACACAGGAGGATATAATAATATTTTATTATTTATAAAGAATAAGGAAGGAGGGGCGTGGCCTAAACTTGATTGACAACTTTCTAAGTTGTATTCGTTAACAAATGTCTGACGTCATTTTACGTAACATTTGTTACTAATATAATATTACAAAATAATTGCTCATAATATAAAATTTATTATGATATTTTACATCACCGGGCATTTTGTATTGGGTATAGTTCATTATTTACAATTATATTAACGTAACAAATAAATAAAAACTATAATTTGAAGCTAAATAGCCTACAGAGTTTTTGAGACAAAAAAAAAATAAAAATAGTTGCTTGGGAAACTTTTCACATTATCAAACCTAAAACTAAAATTGATCACATGTGAAGTTCAATATTTATTTAAATAGAAAGGAGTTAATATTAAGTTTTATTATTTTGTAAATATTATAAATTTACATAGCATCTAATGTCTTATTTTTACCAACATTTATAGCAAAGCGAATAATTTTAGCCGGCTAACCTGATTGTATTATATTACCTCACCATAAGCCACATGTTTCCTAATAAAAATTATTTATTTGATTGTTCCAATAAAAATGTGCAATTTTCTAATTTTTCAATAACGAAACACCCTATGTTAATATTCAAATATTATTATTTTTTTAATTAAAAAAAATAATAATAATAATTTGGAAAAGTACAAGAACAATATAAAGTCAATATTTTGGTCTAGTAGTGCGTAAAACGAATTGTAAAATCCTGATACGTCCAATTTATTACTTACAAAATACATTTTCTTTGATGCAGGTTTTATTAAAAGAGAGATATTAGGTGCAATTATTTATGTGTTGGTACGATCCTCTAAGATGGTATAATTGTGTTTATTTTTTAATTGAAGTATAAAAAATTGGAGCGTACCCCCCAAGCCATTTCCCCCTCTAAAATAAACACAATTTAAGCAAAGGAATATTGTGTCAAGTAGATAAAAGTTACGGCATTATTATCGGAAGCAATAACCACCTTTTCCAAAATATTACATTTTTTTAATTTTAATTATTGCCAAAATCAGATTAACACAATCGAAATAACGACAATCGTGTATTTCGTATGAAATATAAATAAGTAATACAACTTTTAAGAAATATTTTTAGCGATTTAAATAAGTAATATATGTTTTTGAGTGGATATTTAAATTCTAATGTATTAGGTACTGTCTCGTCTACGTTAGTATAAATTAAAAAACTAAAAAACTACAAATATTAATAATTGAAATAATTCTAGAACACGGTATCCATACTAATATTACGAATATCGAGAGTATGTTTATTAGTAGTTTATCAGTATTATCATCAGAATTTACTATGGGATACTTTTCTGTGTAATCATTTGTTACCACTTCACTTTACCTTGTTGATATATTAGCTTAAGTTTATTATCAAACACGTCTTCTAAATATTTTATTGTGTAAAGTCCGGGGCGATTTATACAAGACCTAATTAAACAATCTTAAAAACTTATCTTAATCCTAAAAATACCTAATTTACGGACCTATGTTTACAATAACCTTTTACGTTATTTTAATTACTGGAATCAGCTCAGAAAGTGCTCGGAACCTTATGCGAATCAAACTGTATAATCAGGTGAAAATAAATGATAAAATTTAGTCTCAAATTCTAAAAACTAAAGTTTTCTTTTATTTTTTAGATGGTGTTTTATTACTACGCATGTGTCTTTAAAAAACCAAATATAACATTAAACGGGTCAGGAATAGAAGAAATATGCTCATGATATACTTACCTCATTATGGCATCCTTGAACTTAATTTGAAGATTAATTTTTTTCTGGCTTACGAAATATCTACCTTTCATATGTTTTAGTCAATTTACAGTAGTTTGTTTTCTACGTTCTGTTAGATGCTTTAAATAGAATGTTCAGCACATATATATAATACAAATAGTTCATTGATATATTTTTGTTGTCGCCGAGAAAACACTTAAAAATGTCTTTAAGTTAGTCTTTAAATTCCATTTTTTTTAGATATCTCTCTAACCTAAAGTTTTTGAATTTGGCATGTTGCCCTGTTAGAGCACAGTGTTCTGCTTTTATAACATTCTTGATACTTTTATAAGATAGGAAACTAAATGTAATCAATTACTGTAACTTGGCTTTTTAGAGTGGTTTGTTCAGAGGTCCATAGTGAAGTGGTAAAATGAAACTACATAACACGGTTTCGTTTTTTTAAAAATGAGATCAGACCAAATTAATACCTTTTTTTCAATCAGTAAAAATATTAACTGCAACTACAAAAAAAATCAATGACCGTGCTACTATATTAAAGTATAGTAAATAAGTTTATTTGAGTAATATTTCTGCCACTCCTAGTTAATTATTTTTGATTCGATTAGGAAGAAATCCATGTTGTGAAGCTATTTACGTACTCCTAAACTATTTAAGTAAAACTAGTAAATAAATAGATAGCTTTGTAGTTATAAACTAATTCAATATAAACTAACATTGAATTTTTAATGACGTGGTATACCAATTCGAATGATATTAATTATTCGAAACACAACGTAGAGACAAAACCTACAATAGGAGTGTTTTTCAAGTGTTGTTGCATGACGTTTTAGTCTAATAAAATTAGCACTTAAATATTTGATTTATAAGTTGAGTTCATACTTCGAGATATAACTGAATTTTTAAGAAAACCACACAAAAGTTCAAAGTTTACAAATTAAGATTAATGAATATTGTTTATTTAAGTGTTATGTAATTGCGTTTAAGAACTAGTGGATTAAACGAATTCATATTTTAGAAATCATACGACGGTGTCTTTCTTCGGAAATATTTTGATTTTATTTAAAGACGAAACACAATAAAAAGCGATAAGACGAAATATATTAGAAAATGTTTAAATTCCGTTTTATTTTAACTGCAAAAAGATGGTTATTTTTGCATTTTGGTATTTATTTGACCATCACAATTCCATTTTTAAATTTTCTCTTAATTCATAAATGAAAACTAAAATGAATTATAATAAATTATTACTGTCAAATGCATTTTAAAATCTATGTTGTACATTGTTGAAAATATCAGCTGAATTCATCTTGAAATGTGTCTAACAACTCTGACTTGCTTTCTATAGTAAAATATATTCTATATTGGCAAAGTTTAACAGAACAAAAAATTGAACTGTGTCATCTCTACTTGACGGACATCCATTATGTGGACTGCATTATTATTTCACTTGTAGTACATTGAAACAAGTTCATTTACTATCTTTAATTTATTTCCAGCTGAAGTCATCTTGAAATATTTGTACAAACTCTAACTCGCTCTCCTTAGTAAAAATATTATATATTGGTAAAGTTACAAAGCAAAAACCACTGAACTGTGCCATCTCTACTTGAAGAAGCTACATCCGTTATGTAGACTGAATAAATTACTTCACTTATGATAAATTGAAACAGGTTCTTTCACTATCTTTAATTTAGTTCCTGCTGACGTCATCTTGAAATGTTTGTACAAACTCTGACTAGCTTTCTATAGAAAATATATTCTACATTGGTAAAGTTACACAGCACAAACCACTCAAATGTGTCATCTCTACTTGAAGAAGCTATATCCATTATGCAGACTGAATAAATTACTGTTATCGTATTTATATAATCGTAGTTATATCATAAACTCTATTACAAGGAGTCATGTCCAAAGATTTCTTTAAGAAAGTGAAAGAGGAATGGTTCCATTACGACTGATATAATCTAACTTGATATTTCAAAAAAGTTCGGAAGCAAAGTCTAATTTAGAGAATTACGCTTGTTTGACTGCTTGTACGAAATAGTACGTATTATTCAATTTAGTTCTGAGATATGTAGTCGACATTGAATATGTCGTGTTCTAACTTTTTAAATATTTTATTTGTAACTTTCAACTTGTTCCAAATTGTACTGCCTTCATAAATTTTCATATTCCATGATAATACTATAATATCTGTGGAAATACTTTTGTCCTTTGAAGTGACATCAAGAGCTAGATTTATAATTCAGTAGAAATATGAAACAATAATATATAACTTACGACATGGAAAGACTTTACAAAGGCTTCCTTTTGCTTACTATCTTCACCAGTTTTTCCTTCCAATTTCTTGCTCGTTTATCCCAAAAATAAGTGTGATATTATTTGCTCAACAGGAGAGTGTGAAATACTGTTGCTTGATATAGTTTATCTGTTTAGGATAACTGCGAAATCATAATCTACGAAATTAGTGAAAAGTTGGTATAACAGTGAAGTCAAATATTTTAACTAGTATAAAATGATAATTGACATTGTATAGTAATTCAATGTTAGTTTCTAGTTTCTAAAGTCTGTGAGAGTGATTTTATTTTTTAATAAATTATGTAAAATACAATAAATTTCCAAATTCATTAATATATATATATATATACTGTATATATATATATATATATATATATATATATATATATGTAATATTGTAGTGAAATATTTTAAGAACTTATATTTGTTGTTTTATGAACTTTAAAAGTTATCCTGTTAATTCAATAAATTTTATCCTGTATTAAATTCATCATAAATTTCACGAGTAGTAAATGAAAGTTTGGTTTGAAAGGGGTAGCTTGTTAACCTTGACCACGTATCACGGCCTTACAGTACTCTGCCATCAATCATAAGATTAAGTTTGGTTAGCTCTCCAGGGACTATTAACGTTCCCCATTATCACAAAGTTTTGCCTATGTTCCTTTAATTAATTTAATCTCATTACATGGTAAACTTTTATTACTTTGGCGGAGAATATGTAAATTAAGCATTTTTTCCTTAGAGTTTCATAACCTACATATTGATAATTATGGAAAAGTTTTAATACTGAAGAGAAATAACAAATAATCGATCAGAGGTGTAGCTTCTCAAAGAAATTTTTTAAATTAATTTCTAAACTTTACTAAAATCATAATCCCTACAGTAGCACCCTTTATAAATGGTCATAACAGCAACAACAAATTTCGATACAATTTAAACTCAATATTTATTAAATCGTTGAGTCTTTTTTAGAAGTTTGTTTTGAATTTGTTGTGCTTTAGAAATATCTACCTTTGTCAATCTCTGTGTTAAAAAAAAAAAAAAAAAAAAAAAAAAAAAAAAAACCTGATATAATTTAGTTATTCACACAAAACAATTTATATGAGTACGAACAAAAAGAAGAATGATATATATAAATATTTATTGGAAAAATAGTTTTAATAAATTGAGTTCATGAGACCTTTATAGTACGATTGTAAAAACTCTGATATTTCTACACTGAATCAATATACAAATGAAGCTTGATATAAACATTATATTCAGCAAGTTATATACTTTATCGTTAGTATGTAAAATTGAAATATACTCCAATGGTAGCTACACTATTATAACCACCATTACAAATACATACAGAAACTATTGTAACACGTGAAGATATCTCTATTATGACAGGAATAATAATAAAACAGATTTCACTATTTTCATTTTTGTTGATTTCTCAGTTCTGGTGATTTTTAGTCGTATTATATTTGCGAAAAATTATCCCTTCTCTACTTACGTGTTCTGTCAATGAGCCATAGGAGACTTATAATTTTATCAAATAACCTCTGAAGTTAGGTCAACGTTTGATGTTAAAACTATTTTGTAATGATTTTGTAATTTTTTATTGTATAAGTGATTGGTGGTTGATGGTTGATAAAATTAATACATAAGTGTTTTAGTTAGTTATGAACTTAATTATTCAAAATATATGGACAAAGAATTGTTTAGATGACAACCACTATAAACATTATTATTTGATTTGACTTTTTCAGAAACCTTATATGTCACATTTTAGGGCTTTACTTAACTTGTGTACCCACTATCATCTTTAGGTGCATATAACTCTTATAAAACAAACAACAGCAGTGATTAGGGAAAAATCACATTTTACAAGTCCTTAAGAGGTACAAACTTAAAATTATTCAAAAATAAAATGCTACTTACTATATTTACACTATATACACGCCTCATAAACAGGGTAAGTTAAAATTCGTCCTTACTTAAACACAACTGATGCACGATTTTCTTTCCGCATTTTATCTATGAGCAACGATTATAGATGATGAAGATCATTACGTAGGTTTATGTTGTAGCAGAGTTATGCGCAAAGTTGGAGTCATGCACGAACTCCAATCCTCCCGTAATAGAAAGTTGATACGGAAATAAAGAGTAAAATAATATTAAATTTAATGCTAAATTGTAAATAAAATTCGGAAAACACTATTGGTAATATTATTATTATTTTTTATTTTATGTAGTTATTGCTAAGATATTCTTCTAAGTTAGCTAGTAATTTTAGCTTCCCTATTTTCTATGATCTCTGAGACAACAAAGAAAATGTATATGCATTTTCACGGTTTTGAACCCATGATTTTCCACTCATAAAGTGGGAGAGCTAAGCAATACGCCAGCGGAAAGCTCTGTTATTACACTTCAATAAAAATATCAATTTGGAATGGAATATTATATTAATAAAACTTTTTAAAAGTTTAACAATATATGAAACCTAACTAAAGTCTGAACATAAATTTATAAATATATGTGAAGGATGTCCCAATTAGAGAGAAACTAAATACTTAAAACCAAACAGTCCAGTTTGTGTATGCATTATTTACGTGACGTAATTTTCAATTATTATTCAGTTGCTGAGCTTACGTTTGATTTAAATTAGACTAAATGTAAAATGTAAGTAGCAACAGTGAGATTTCGGTTGAATATGAATGTCATATAATATATATGACAAATATATGTTTACATTCCTAAAGTTTACTAATAAATAATAGTTAATAAAATAACTTGGATATGATTGTAATGCATTCAGATTGAAGAGTATTAGTCGGCTACTTTATGCGTCAGCTTGTAAAAGTAAGATATCATAATACATAAAATAATATTACATTTTTAACTGACTTTCTAAATGGGTTGTTATTTCCAAAATAGTAGGTTTTAAAAAGAATCTATGCAATACGATTTTTTTGAGGTTATAAATCAGGGGTATCAAGATATTATTATATCCCTTGTACTTAAAAGGTTCACATTAAAATTAGTAACTATAATCAACACATAAGAAATCCAAATTAGGTCTAATATTTTATTACTTCTGTAGTTAAATGTTTAGTATTTACAAATTTATAGTTTTATTAACATTAAAATATATATACTGATAAAAACTTGTTATCAAATTAATGTATATATTATCATTTAAAATGTTAATGATATATATTCAGTAACATTTTTTAAAACTGGTGTTTATAAATCACTGTATTTGAACTAAATAAAATCATAAATATTTTCATGAAATGTCTGAAATGAAAAGTTATCTCTTATTTAGATATTTAAATATCGCCTGAATGCAGGAATATAAGTAGTGGCTGTCATTGTGATGTGATTATGAAGAATATGAAATACAATTTTTAAGGGAGACAACTAATAATAATAATTTTATTTTAAGAACTTTTATATGTTATGAAATAAGGATATCAAAATTCTTAATTCTATAACGAAATATATACTCCACTTTTTCTACTTCTTGAGACTACTAAATTAAACATTTCAAATCTTACAACTTTATTATCTTAAATTTATAGTATTCAATGTCTCAGATTTTAATAACAGAAAATATTAATCTGATTTCAATTTTGTTAGTCAAAAAAGGTCGGACGCAATAACAGTATACTGAAATATATATCATACTCAAAAAAGATATATAAAATTCAATTCATTTACGGTTTGTTTTTACATTTGTATTTGGACATGAAATGTGTGCAATTAGCATATCAATTTCAGTTACCAGAGAAGTATGTGTATACACTCTGTCATATCAACTAGTCAGTATATACTGTTAGCCACAAGTTATATACCATAAGTTCTAATTATAACAGATATTGTAATTTAAATTTTTTTTTCAGTAAAAACTGAGTTGGAATTGAATGTAGGTAATTTGTTGTGTTAAAACTTTTAATTATCATAATTACCACTCGTAATACATTCCTATAACAACACCATAGAAACTTGGTATTTTAGAAATCAACTTATGATATATACAACATGTAGTATAAATTCTGTAAGCCACAATGTTTATGTTAATCATTTAGCATAAACAGATTGAATTACATGCTAGTTAGAAAAATATTTTTATTTAAAATTTTAAAACAAAGTTATGAAGTCCCTTTTAAATAAGACAAGAAGAGGAAAAATCAATGTGATATTAAAAATTAAAGTAACAATCATAATTTAGAGAATAGTACACAAAAACTAACTTTGTTTACCACTATAAATTTTAGAGGTTAGATTTTAATAATTACAAAATTTCTTTGGTTAAATCCTCAGTCGTGCATTTTCACAAAATTTAATATTATATAACATATTAAGACACTTGTTAACTAGTGTTTTGTATACATAATTCATTTTCTTAACTTCATGCATCATGTTTATACAAAAAAAGGTTTAGTAGATTTAAGTAGAAAGATCAAGGGTCAAACAAAGATTTATAAGAACTTCAATGATGTTAATTTTACAGTGTAATTCAATGATTGGGACCTTTTCAGGTCGAAATTGAAAATTAAGAACATTTTTAAAAGCCACCAAGTAAAAACCAAACATTAGAAAATATTTTTGCTGTTTAATGCCTTGTGTCTCAGTTTGGTAATCGTAAACACAAGGGAGTAAAGATTATTATAGAAAATAACCATATAGCATTACAAAGGTTTTTACTGAAAGAAATAAATACTATTAGTGCTAAAAAAATTAGTTTGGGTTTTAGTATATTTGACATATTAACAAAAGTAGATTTTAAATATTATCATACGAGTATATCAACACGAATATATATCAAACAAGTAATTTTTAGAATTTTATACTTGACGCTTGAAGAGTATTTTCAATACTTAATGACTAAGTAGTAATTTATATATTTTTCATTTTTATATGCTCTAAAAATTACTGAATAGTGCCTTATTATGCTTAATTATTATTAGCTTGATCAACTTTTAATGTTCTAAACATTTTACTTTCTTATATAGAGAGGATACTGTATATAAGAACCTGTCGGCCTGCATGAAAACAAGGGATCGGGTGACAGAGATAGAGAGTGACCTTGGCAGGTTTTTCCAAGTTTCGTAATCTCGGTCACGTGCCCAACTCTTTACCTGTATCTGTTTCTGATTGGTCACGTCCCGTTTATTCCATTGCTTCTCTTATATGTTATAACACCACTTTTATTTTATTGTGTATTTTTCTTTTCACAAAACGTAGCATCAAAAAATTATACCACTTACCACAACACACTCACCGAGTTACCATATTTATATAAATTGGTAATTACCCATAATTACGATACTATAAACTGATCATAAGTGAACTATGTTTGATATTTTTAACTTAACCAATTCCAAAATATAAGGTACCTAGCTTTTAGCCTTTGGGCCGAGGTCTTTAGCTACTCTGATTTATATTTAGGTAAAATGGCAGTTATAATCTATGATATATAGGTGTTGAGCTTTTACAGAAATATATGCAAGAATAATCTACAAATTTTTATTCATATCCTGGAAAAGAACTCATGAAGAACAAGAAAGCCGTATCTAATTAAATAAGATGCATCCAACAAGAGTATATATTCTATTCGCATCTGTTTCCTGAAAATAATTTAAATGAATGAACTAACAAAATGTGGGCAAAACTGATATTATCAAGATGAACACTTGATTAAAAGTGTAGAAATTACAGCCAATAATGTATTCGACGAAAATGTTTGGACTGTAATCCTGAAGGAGTTTATTAAGTTACTTACACCGACGTAATTCACTTTAATGCCTTAATATTATCCAGGTTTACATTTCAGGTAATTTATATGCATTTCGGCATCACATATTGTTTGATTAGGAACATTATTTTTCAATACTGACGAAACGACTTTATCTTATAAATTGATTTAAGTGAGTGTGAAGGTCAAACTCGAAACAAATTACAAAATGAAATTGAGAGAAGTACATAAATGGCTGAACAAAATTATTTTTTAAAGTATGTAATAACTTTTAATTACAAAGTTTTTCAATATTAAAAACTAAAAATTTTCACTAAACTAAGAGAACTTCATTCATAATTTATATGTATACAATCGTTAGTGTTCAAATTAATTACTAGTTATAAAAAAAAAAAAAAATATTGAAAAAATAGTCGTCTTCAAAGATTTTTAGTTACAATTCAGATTCATTGTAATGGGAATCTTTTCTGTAATGAGAGATTCAATTTAATCCATAACAGATACAGTAACAATTGAATGTGCAAAGTATCTAAATTCCATTATTGTATATAACATAATTATTAGTTATACCATAAACATTAGAAATTTATTCATTGACAAAACTAAAACGCAAATGAGAAATTCTAATAAGACACTTACATATTACTCTTGATTACTTTTTTTTTTTTGCTGATCATAATGGGTTCAACTTGGTCTTTATGTATTTTCTATTTGTTAGTATGTTCTGCTTTTAGGTATAAGATATAAACAAAACGTAAATTAAGTAAAGTATTCAAGTATTCCTATGTATCGTTCAAATTTTACTTCACTCCTTTCAAATGTGACTAAAATAATTTTGACATTATTATTTAAACAAGGGATAACTTTTAGTCAGGAAATAGATGAAATAAAAATTGTATTTTACAATGAAATAACGAACAAAGAAAACGTTGTTTATGCCAATAACAGTTGAATAACAAGAAAATTAAAATTAACAAACTTCAAATTTTTTGTTAAGGTTTTAGTAATTTAAATATTAAAGAGCTATCTCTACCGATGTGAAAAATTAACACTTTAGATCTTCCCAATACATAAACAGGTTACATCCCTGTAACATAAATCAACAATTAATTACGATCTCCGCTTGTCATTAATTAACATACACGTATATATTATTCATCCCTGTATTCTTTTTACAAGAATAACAATGTCCATTGCTACTAGTAAGCAGCCTATGTAGGAATATGTACATTATATAATGTATAACAAACATGTATGTGTGTATGTATGAATACATATATACACAATTATATTTGCATTTATCAGTGAATCCAATCTATACGTCTTTTAACTAACTCCAAATGTAATAAAAATATCTATGACATATATAGTTGTCTTAAAAAAAGTTTTGTAAGGACTTTCTTTTCTTTAAATTCACCAGGAAAAATTTTAATCAAGAAAAATATTAATCTTTAATTTGTTTAATTAACCTGTATTGAATTTTAACACTATTAAAATTTGAAATATATATAACTGAGGGCTAAAATTATTCAATTAAGGGACGACTTCAATTCAGAATAATAATAATAGATATATATTTTAATAAATTAAATTAGTTGAAAACAAATGCAAATAAATAGAGAACACGTCCAATATAAAACACTATCACGTTGCGAAACTGGTAAACAATCGACTTGAGGTGAACATTTTAGACATAGATGTCTAATCTCGAAGGATATTAATCTCCTACACATCTGAGAAATTTAATCTCACACTTGGGTCCACAAACGTAACCAGAATCCTGAAATTATTGAAAAGCTGTGAAGAAATTTAATCAGAACCTTTGCTATATATTGTAGAAATTACACACATATTCCATACTCTATATATTTTGTTATTATATAATATGTCTATATTACAATAATTTCTAAACTTCATATATTTTAATAGTTTTAAAAAATTGGTCATAGGCACTTTTCTCCATTTTATGTTAGAAACAGTGAAGATTATTTATCTACCTTTTGAGAAGCGTTATAAATTAATACATTCAGGCTATACAGTAAAAATGGTAAATATAAATAATTACATTAAAAAAAACGAAAGTTTCTTTCATTATCAATATTCTCATAATAGTTTACTAAAATATAAATTTTAAAATCAAAGTGCTACAAAATATAATTACACCCGACGTACAGATGATTTGTTTTTAAATAAAAGAAAGTTTTGCAATATATGTAGTAAATGTATACAGAGTATAGATCTCAGCGAGATTCGCGAATAAAGTGTTGAATATGGAATTAAAGTTTATACAAAATGTTACTGTTTAATTAAACTTTATAAACAAAATCTAGTGTCTTCAAATCTGAACGATGATGTCAGGCTATTGGTCTCGTGACCAATTTCAGGCTATTGGCCTCGTAATAACACGTGACCTCAGAATTATAAAATACTGAATTATAAAACTGTTATATAGGGTGACGTCTTCTGAAAATTAGCATATTAATTTAATTGTGACATGAAAACGATGTTGTAAAATATCCACTGCCCCTAGGCTATTGGTGCTAAACACATCCATTCATAGGCTATCGGGAATATTCGCGTTATTCGGCTCAAAATTTGTGGGTAAAAAGAAATATGTTCAGTTAGAGATCACTTATCATGTGTCATGGTTATTTTAAGATATCGATTTTCTAAAACATATTGAATAGTACGGATAGCCTACAATTGTCATCAAGATTCACTGACCGACAGCACTGTAGACTGGTATTTGTTTATTTTTGAATGTTTGAAACTCATTAGAAGTAATTAGGCCTATAACCATTTACAAATACTTATTTGATGTTCTGTTTATTACTGTGAAAAATTGACGGTGAACCAAGATTAATTGGGCTTAGATGAAATGAAACTAACTGTAGTCCTAAAGATAAAAATAATCCCGTATGTAACTAACGTGTGTGCATCATGGTTATATATTTTGTTGAATAACTTGGTAATGCTACTAGAATAATTAGTGATGCACATCAAGATCCAGAATTTGTTCTTTATTATGATCTTCAAAATAAGAGTGACAACGATTGCAGGAACAATTCTTACTTTGATAATAATGTTATTCTTGAAAATACACTCCCTGATCAAAAAATGATAGCCTTGTGCCGGTCGAATAAGGTAATGTAAACTTCTCGGATTTTATTATGACCCAATGAAGACATCAATCCTAGGATTGGTTACTACTTTAGTACCCTGGAAACGGTTAACAATATACGGCCTCTAGCAAGGAATATAATTGCCAACAATGTAAGTTACAAATTTAAAATGTATTGTTTACAGAATCGATGAAAAATACAATAATGGATAAAACTAATGATAAGTTGACTATGAGAATGAAAATAGGACTAGTCACGAACTATCGCAATACTGTTACTATTCCAATGTTTGTTCATTTAGAAAATTTCCTAATAACATTTATTTTCAAATCAAATTATGAAGATTTGAATTAGCTGTTTCGAAGTATTTACTGGTAGACCAATATTTAATGCCACTACGTGTACAAACAGATTCATATATTTCATAAATTCTTTGCGGTTCGAATATACCGAAAGTGGGAATAGTTGATAACAACTGACAAGGCAGCTGCTGTGTTAAAAATATGTGGATAAATGTTTAGTAACTTTAAAAATAATTGCCATTTGGTAGGTAATATGTCAGTTGATGTGACTTCCAAGAGTTTATGCCAAAAAACAATCATAAACCTTATTGCATAAATGTTATTTTTCGCACTGATAGTAAAACCTATTATTTGTACAATGCTTTTATAAATATTGGATAATGTAGTTAGGCTAATGAAAAATAATTTTCGTTCTACTTTTAACTCAAAACAAATTGCGTAATATGTGTAATAAATCTTAATAATCCAACATACAGTTCTACATCATACATAACCCATGCGAAATCATATCAAACTATTTTAAGTACTGTATTATACTAATTACTAATACATTTAAAAAAAATTACTTCAACTTGCCTGAGAGACCGGTAGTTCTGTTGGCGTTGAATAAGTAGATATTTCGATTAAAATGTTATTAACGGCATAAAACAAAACCATAAATTTAAAATTACAAAATATTGTATATAGCATACTGTTAAGAACAAATAACAATTAAATGTATACTGTGGAATTAAAATAAATATCTATTGAAAGTAAGTGTAATAACAATAGTTTATTAATACTGTATTGAGAATTAATTTAAACCTAATTTGAGATATGTACGTTAAAGTAGCCTAACAAAACTTACAGGATTTCACGGCTTTACCCATAAAACTAATCAAAGAAATCGGTAAATTTGGTCATTTATTTATTACGAAAGGTACAATTATTAGCTGATGTTTTTTTTTTTAGATATGTATAAGACTCAAGTTTAAATTTTAAGGATATAATGACACGCACATATCCAGTGTGTAGCCTGCAAATAGGGTTATCTACAGGATTATAAAAACTAAAGGCGTAACAGTTGGAGTATTCTAAAAGGAGAATAATAATGTAATAAATCTAAGTCAGGGTCATAGAGATATAGTATAAATTGTCAATTATTCTTTAGATATCATATGTATAATCAAAAACCAATATGTTTACCGAAAATGCATAAATGGAGCAAAAACGGAATTAAACCTAACCTGTAAATCTGGATTGAAATATATAATATTATTAGCGAATCTCCTATATCATGTTAGTACTCTTTCTCTTCTATACCAATCCAACTATAATTTTTTAATATGCATAATATGTACTCTGTCCTAGTTGTATGCTCACATATGTATTCTATGCTCTGTAAATAAACAGGTTTAATATCGAAAAAGCTATAATTGTTAAAAAGTACGTAAGGTATTAGTGTAAAAAAGAATCTTTGATATTTACTGTTGTGTTTATAGCTAAAGCTCAAAATTATCAGTACATAAAATTTTTCTTTTATTGGGGTTTACCATTTTGTTTTGGTTTGTATAGTGTTATGATTAGTTGACTGTGTATTGCATATGGCCTACACAATCATTTTATGTAGTACTCTCATTATTATCATATTTCAGGCAATTTTCATGTATTGCGTTTGCTAAATTCCTAATGTCATGTTAGATTTCATCCTATAAATACTGTTTATCAAGTAACACAAGAGATAGACTTGAAATTACAAAAATCAGATATCACAAGTTGAAAACATTTTCACTTTCCATTTGGATTGGACACACATGCATCTTTGGCACCCTAATAAAACAAATAAAAAATAAAAACAAAGAAATAACGTAGTTTATGATCTGAAATTTAGAAATAATATATATATTGTAAGGAATTGTGGTTGTGTTACTAGTTTCAATTTTTAATAATATGTAATGCCTATTGTTTTAAATTTAAATAGGGTACATCGTATATAATTTAGGATTAATTAAATGATACTAATTATATTGACTTACTACCTAGTTTACGAGGTGTGTTACTACAAAAATATATGATTTTTTTTAGTATCGATAGGTTTATGCAGGTCGTATGCAGTTAAAACTTTTACCAGCCAATTTATTTATGTTACACTATGTGTAACGTGACACCTGCGATTACGAATCCGCGAATATATACATATATATATATATATATATATATATATATATATATATATATATACACATGTATTTGATGAAGTTTATTTAAAATTGTAAAAATGTAAATGTTGTAGAATCAATGCTTGAATAAATAATTAACATTAATTTCTTTACTGGTATTTTCCCAAGAGCATTAAAACAGTTTTGTCCCAGTTTAAAAAGGGTAACCCGGGAAGATGGGTAAGAAGTGACCTACTGCGCTTTTGTTTGTAATATCTAGGATAATCTAAAAAAGCTAGGATATGAATAATTGTGAATTTTTGTATGATTTTTTTCCCTTAACCGTTAAAACAAATGTATTAAAAAGAAAAAGTACTGACAATGCATGTCTGACTCATCTGGAAATGATGACAAATAAAAATCATGTTTGTTTTAAACCTCGGTGAAATTAAATCCGTTAAGTACGATGAAATGACTTCCTACATTCGTCAAATATTTCTTTCCTTATTGCCCATTGCCACATTATTATTTCCACTAAAAAACATAATCTAGCGTTCAACCATTAAGAACATGTGTGTTAAAACAAACATAAAATTAATTCCAATAACGCAAACTATTATACATTTTGTTTTATAATTAGCACATATTTGATTTGAATATAAATTGAACATCCAAATCACATAATAAATTAAACCAAAAATATAATTTAAACAAATGTCAGTAGGGTAAACGTGTGATGCATAGTGATTAAACACTTGTCATTTTAACGTGTATATTATATTGATAAAATTTATTCAAGTGAAACCATAGTGAGAAAGCTGAGTCATAATGTCCATTAAATATGTGAAATGAAAACCTAATGTTATGTCATATATAATGGTTATTGGTTTTTAACTTAAATCCAAATACGTTAATGGAAAATATAAAATGTAATTGATTTAAAAACTAGTATTATATATGTATGCGCCCATTAAATTATTTTTTTCATTAAAATTTTTTGCATGTAATAAAATATAACTACAACTTCTATATAATTATATCAGCTCCACTGTGTATACATGTACTTTTTTTCTTTCCATAGTAATTATTTTTTATGATAGCTATAACATTTAATCATTTATTACCACAACATAATAAATATTATTTTTGTTAAATTTTATTTTACTACATATATTTTCGTTATGAAAAACCTTTTTTATATAAGTTGCAGAATTATTCTTTAAACATTAGGAAATTAAATGTAATTTTTGAGATGAAAAACTTTCCAAATAATGTATCTTACCTAACTAATTATTTCATTTATTCGTTCTGTAAATGAATGTTAACAAATTTTAATAATTGTTGCACGAATTATTCTACACAAATTAAATAAAACTGACAATATACCTAATTGTTCATATTATTACTTTTTTTTTTAAATGAACAAATTATTCGAAAAAAATGTATCTAACTTCTCAAAATACTTTTAAACTATCTTACAACAGTCAGTCACTGTCCTACTTAGTTACTGGCTGACTCTGTCTAGACAAGATTACCCTAGATCTCATTGTCGGAGAAGGAACCAGTATATGGAATACAAGAAAAGTATTTTATTTCCATTTGAAAGATGTTCGTACACAATGTTGAAGCACAAAATATTTTACTCTAGAACTTGTAAAACGATTGTTAATAATATGTTTATTCTCTTTACTAATACTAATTCAGTATTGAAACAACATATTTTAATAATCTACTATAAATCAGTACATCAAAATAAAACTGTTAAATATATATTAAATGAATACATTGGGAAAATATTAAGAGATAATGTGTATAAACACTATATTTTAATTTTTGTACAGGTTGAATTTCAACATTCCTCATATAACATTCAATTTTAATATTTATTCAAGTATTACTATCCCTAAATATTGTGATCCGATCAAGTTAAATATAATAACATTATGTAAAATTTCTAATTACAACAAATAATGGCGAACATTTAAGAACAGAGCAATTTCTGTTTTCTTCTTTATCAAGTGTCTGAATATTTTCCCTCACTCATTTGTTTTATTATGAATTTAGGATCCATCATTATTAAAAATTAAAAAACCTTATAAGTTAATAATTTTAAGATTTTAAATCGAGGTAGAACTAACTAATATAAAAATAAAGGAAACAAATATAAAAAAATTCACAAATCTATCCTACTCAAAATCCATTTTTAACGGTCTTTTCACCTTCTGAAATTATCCCTTTTTTTTGAAAAATTAAAGCATAAGTTAAATAGCAAGAATATATATATATATATTTATTTATTTATTTATAAATTTATAAATATTGCATTCTGAGTTATCAGTAAAGCTAACTAAATGTACTCCGGTTTAAAATTTAAAATTATAGTGGAATTAAATGTCTAATAAAAACCCTTACGATAAATCCTGTTCCACAAATTGTAGATTTAAAGATATTTGTCCAGATTTAAATATCAATTGAAAACTTTCCTGATAAAAATGTATTAAGTCATATTTCAAACTTCTTTAATTCTTTTAGGAGACAAGATTCCTCATTAAGATTCTAAATGACTATGACATGTTAAAAACTGAGATTAAACTATTGGTATTCATTTATGAAAATTCATTTTTGATATTTAACAACATGATACATAAATAAATACAATTTTACTTTTATAAATAATTAATCACATGAGTAACAGCTCATATTTACTTTACTCCATACTTTCATAGATTAAACACTTCTCTGGATCCTTTCGTTGAAATATGTAAAATAAGGGACTCTAAGGTGTAATTTCAAATATTTATTACAGGTGAATTTATTATTTCATTTCAAAACTAACAATACAATATAAACACGTAATGATAAACTTTTGTTTTTAATCTAGTGTCTTACACACAACGCTATGAAAACAAATTGTTTCAACTAAAAATATGGTAAAAAAGTAAAACAAAACGGAGAATTACATACATTGCAAAATAATGATTCCGGAGAACAATAATTATTCTATTTCTTAATGACAATTGCTTTATTGATATCTAAAGACCTATTTTAGACTTTAGATAAACAATGAAAATATGAATGTTTTTTTATCAAAATTAAGGAACATAATATTACGACATACCTTTAAACTATGACAGCATCATCATGTAATTAGAATGAAAACATTAACAATACTACAAAAATAAATATAAAGTAAGTCCATTTAGCTAACTGAATTTCCAAACTGTAGGTTATGGAATTACATAATACTAATATCCTTAAATTTTGTATATATTCTATCTATATGTTATTCATTTATTCAAATACAACTCTATAAATTGTTATTTATTCTATTTTGTTTTTGTCACTACCATTCATTTTCCCTATATGATTTAAAATTATTACTTTTAGTGTTCATACTATAAGATAATATGTGTAAATAATATCTTACCTGATATAGAGTGATGACTTTCCAGTGAAGGAAAATATTAAAAAATTCTCGAAATTGTAAGCATTTGCTCTCTAATATCCATTACATTGAACGAACTCGGCACACGGAAGAAGTAAATAGCCCTGGAAAAAAATGTTAATATTATTTCAAGCAATTAGCTACTAGGTTATGTAAGTTTTAAAAAGGTCGGAAAGTTTATAAAACATATATAATTTGAAAGTAGCAAATTATATTTTCTCATAAAGTGTCTTATATGGATTTTACTAAAATACAAACTTTAAAAAGATAAAATGATTTCCTGTGCTATTCATAAAACTGCTTAAACTAAAAGTAAGACTGTAATTATTTTCCCTGTTGCAGTTGCCACTGTAAGTTTAAAAAAATCAGTGCCACAGATGGAAAAAACTGAGCTTCAATTTTGGTCTGAGTACAATTGCTCATAATAGCCAAATATAACTAATGGGAAACACTTTGTTTTGCAAGCATCTATTTTAATGTAAAACTTAAAATAAATATATAAATTCAAGTTTTAATGAATTTTAGTTCTTGAAGTTTATTTCCGGGAAACATTAAGTTTCTGACTTAACACTAATACGAGAACAGCGAAATGACAATAATGTGATTGTAAATGACGAACGAGTAGATACCATTACATCTGGTACAACCCATATATAGTACGACTTTTGATTATATTATAAGGGACTGCAAATAATGATATGTTATTATCGTCATTGTAAAGTATATTACTATTTAGAATTTTTCATAACTTTGTATACAAATGTATTTGTATTTCCATAATAATCGCATTGAATAAAGTTAAAAAAATTTATTAATAAATTCTTTTTGATATCAAAAGTAAATTATTTTTTTATTATATATATTTCATACGTACAAATAATATTTTTATTCAGTAGGTATGAGTAATTTGTTGTTCAGATTCAAAAGTTTTTGTGTATTGTTTCCTCTTATCTATAATAATCTGTATTTTTTTAAATTGAACAAACGTAGTAACTAAAAATAAAAATGGGAAATAGCTATTTTTATATTAAGCTTAATAAAAAAAACACGTTATAAGATTTGTCTTGAAAAACCTTGCGAAGCAAATTAAAGTGTAAATGAAAGGGCGAGATCTTAAAAGGAATTCTCCCACAGGCTTCTTATATTTTAATTGATTGCTTCCAACATCTATCTCTCACCAAGAGTTTCTTACAATCTTCAGAACTATTACTTAAAGAAGCGGTGGTAAATACTTTATTAGATTCAAATAAAAGACGAGTAAAACATTTACTATGAAAATTAATTTTACGTTAGTCTCCAATTAAATCCATATTGTCTGGAGGGAAAACAATAGAAGGTGATTTGAAATAGATACCACTCTACTGTACTCTAAGAGGTAATATGTAAGAATTTTTTTTTAACATATATATTTTTTTTATTAGTTCCGTTTGTCGACGACGACCTTTTATGATTATGAAGATAGAGAAATTGCACCAAATGAGATATTAAATATAGTAAAACAAGCTTCAAACTAATAACATTGTCAACATTAATTTTAAAATTTTCTACTCTTTCGTCTTGTAAAAAGACAAAGCAATAACAAATAACCATACCTTTAAATGGAAACTTGAATAAAATTATGTATCAAATATTACTGTATACCACGTATTACTATCAATTATTCTACATGTCCAATGAGTTTTCGTGTGATTTGTGTTTAAACGCCTAAATGTTTGGACGCAGTTGTTATGCGTTTCGCCAATAATTTGGGTTATGAAACTCGTACACCTCGTCAAAAACTTAATATGTAAGGGACTTTTATATTAAATATAATACAGTGTAACAACAATTTCAAACTATCTATGTAATCAAATACAAATCATATATACGACATTGATATTTATTTCATAAAGTTTTCGTATTAGTCGAGTACTTAATAAATATCAATTTGCTAAATAATTATAAGGTTAATAAAAATATATTTTGACACAATCAATCGTCTTTAGTATTATATATTAAAAATAGGTAATATATTACTAAAATGTAAGTCCAAATATTTACATGGTAATAATATTAATGTCAAATGACTAACATTGAGAATTATGTTATATAGTTTTCGTTGCCACATACTATTTCGTCAAATATTTTGGTACATGCAGATATGATAAGATTTTGAAAATAGATATACAAATGAGCTTTATAGTGAAAATGACAATTTAAATCCAGAATCTTATATTTAAATCTAGGTAATGTAAGTAAATGACTAATCAATTATCTGTTAAAACGTTCAAAAAATTTACAGTATGTTGAGGGCAGAGGGGCGGTCAAGTAGTGATCAGGTTTAAGAGATGAGAGATGAAATTTGTCATAGTTTATTGTAATTTAGTCTGCTGTTCAATTTTCTATACAATTTATGAAATTTCACGAACCTTTACCTAAAAATAAAAATGGAAACCAAGTCAAATGTAATATCTTGTATACCTCCTCCTATAGATGAACTAGATGAACAGAACTTTGATAGAATGTGTCTTGATTATTTCCATTTTGCCTTTAATTCGTTAGAAAAATAAGAGTTAAACTGCTCTTTATATTGAAATAAACAGCTCCTAAAGAAAACTTTAGAAACAAAAATATATTTTCCTTAAGTTCTTAATCTTAAAACAGTACCAAAATTACGTTATTCTACATTGTGAATAACAATGGCGATGCTGCTCTGTTTATTCGAACATTAAAACAAATTGTTTATTGTAAACCTAATAAATGACTAGGAAGAATTAGGTAATGTATTAAATGTTGAGCTTGCCTTTTCATATAAAAACTACTTTATCAAAGATATCATTTTTTTTTCTTTTTTACAAAATTTTATTTCTTTTTCTTCTTTGCCAAATATTATATAATATTATATAACGTTTTAATTCTTTCTTTCTTGTTTAACCCAGGGCAGGGCGCATGGATTGCATAACGTGAGAGGGGGCACCAGGAAGAATCTTCTAGATTTATTATTAATGCTACATTTTCATATTAAATGTTGAGCTTGACTCATGAGAAAAATTATACAGTATAACAAACACACACAACACAATTCTCATAAAAAAATACGCCAAAGTATCAGACGCGTTTCAACGACAAAGTCGTCCTTTTCAGTGATACACGAGCTACACCATAGTGTAGCTCGTGTATCACTGAAGAGGAATCAGGCGTATTTTTTATTAGAATTGTGTTCATGTGTTTGTTATACTGTAGATTTAGGTAACTTTAATTAAACACCCAGCGATTAAAATAGACACCTGACTGCTAACTCAAGTAAAAAATATTATTTATCAAGAAGTTGTTTAGTTACAACAGAATTATGAAGTAGTGAAAGCAAGACACGTACAATAAATACATAATTAAACAATTTATCAGAAACATTGGTAGTTATTATAGGATCGGGAATGTAATAACACCATCCTCATCCAGACTTATTTCCTTCTAACAAGCACATTTTTATGTATATTGTAATCACAGTAATGGCAGGTAATCTACAAGATGGAATTTTAATACACGCTCTTTTTTAATAAGTATTGTATTCTCGATAAAACAAAGGACTGGCGATATTGTTTTACAGGGGTTTCGAATAAGTTGTTTAAAATTATTGTATTAATTATTTATTAATTCGTATCCTTATTATATTCTTTGCTGGTGAATTACATAAGTTTTAAAATAATAATTTTACTTTTAATATATTTATATAAAATAAATTGTATATTAAACCAAATCATTTTACAAAGATTCAAAGCTCTTCATAGCGACGTAAAAAACGAAGTAACGCAGGCGGATTAAAAAACGAGTAGGTATTATATTTTTATGAAGGAATGGACAAATATAAAATAAAGAATGGACAAGTTTTCCATTTATTCCTATTAGGAAACTTGTAATCTGGTCAAATCAGACGTTCGAAACAAAAAAAAATCCTATTTTCCTTCCGTTGGGATAAATTTGGATGTTGTGAAGACAAAAGATTTAATAACAATGTCCCTAACTGCAATTATACTACAACAAAATTGGTTTATTTACTCAAGAATGTTCCATCGAAAACCCTTAGGGTCAGCATGGAGCTGATAAGAAGACGACATACCGCATTGAAAATAAATTACCCGCTCGAAAAATATCTTTGATTTTTATCAGTTTATTTGAGCTTATAGTTGTCAAATATTCCTCCCACAGACAACGATTACCAAACATTACTGCATTGTGTTCCCACACATGTCACTGTCCTCGGCAATAATATACCATAATATCATGTAGAATATTTATTTATTACAGTGTGTTGTCAATCAATGTATTCTTGGTATATATTGTAATATTTCGGCTGGGAATCCGTTGATAAATATCCACAAGTATTCCTGTTTATCTGTGGAAATGGTTACAGTATATATTATAGTTACTGTCAATTCAAATAAACTGAATCACAATAAAAAACATACATACGGCGTAGACTAATAAAATACTTACAAAATCAACTGACTTAAATAGCAGTAATACTGTGGTAAATACACAGTATACTAATGTCAATAATATTAATATTAATAATTCATGTAGGGATTACATGTGCTATTTCTAACAGACTGAGTATATTATATATCATCAAATTATAATATCATATATGCTATCAATAAAAGAACCTAAGTTTGTAAAATACACAAACTTATTTTACCTTTTTTTTTAAATTCTATTACAATAAACATATATCTAAAAATCCTATTTACATAGCCTTAGCGAATTGAAATAAAAATATCAATAGTTTATTTTCAATTTTTTGTAATTATGCTTTTGATATAAAAAACATCCAAATATCCTACTTAAGTATACTTTTTTAAAAGAAACAAGATTTTGTTGTTACTAGCACAAGTGATTTATTAATAAAGAATTTAGGAAACGGGATTACTGTATAATGTTTTAGAGAAAAAAAAGGTAAACAGTTTTTAATACTAATAATAGATTTAACTTAAAAGATTTTGAAAGGGGAAAACGTGATAATTGTATTCCCCTACTTACAGCTTTCGGTATTTATAACTTAAGGTCAAATTATTTTCGAAGACATTATATATTTCCAATAGCATATACATTACGTCTTCTGTATTAATATTATATTATGAAGGTTGATATTCAATAAACTCTAGTTAGTAGTTCATGTTATAAAGAACTATTTTACCCTATAAGTAGGTGATACCTTAAAATTGTGAAATATTTCAAACATAATAACATATACAATATAATATATTCGATACTTATTTATGATATGTTTACACGAATAAATTTCACTTTGAAAAACATGAATGTTAGAATAATTCAGATATAAGCTTATTTCACTTTGTTAGACTTAATATCGTATTAATCTATAATGTTGAAGCTATTATTATCTCACAGGTTTTGCAGATATATAAATCTGTTTTATAAGATGGAGATGAGTACGATTTGTTATTTTTACCATGTCTATTTCTATTTATATCATACATAAATATGTGTAAGGTCTTATGAAACTTTTGGTGATATTAAATAGAGTATGAAATTTGTGAATGCAAATATTAGGAATATTATTAGAAAAAATTCAATGCTGAATACTGTTTTAAAACTGAAAGAAAAAATAGATATATAATGAACTGATTAATATAATCTCAGTTTTTTTTAAGGTAATGTATAGATAGTTATTAATTTTATACGGAAAGGAATCGTAATTAAACCAATTGTCGTTGACGAAGTGTATAATAAGAAATAATTGAATAAATACTTCGTAACTATTACTCTAAAAATTCAAAAATTATTTCAGCTACACAACTTTTTGAGTTCAGTCATTGAATCATTTCTAACTCATCTCATTTAACTGGAGTTTCTGCTTGACATTCGCTCAATATTGTTTCCCTTTAATATTTACATTAATATTATTTGTCATTATTTTTAGGAAAAACAGAAAACAACACAATTTACTTATTTCATAAATTCTTCTTATTGAAGTTGCTTATGAATTTGCATTTTCTGTATTATAATTATATTAATGTTAGTAAAAACAAATTAGGTGTTTAAAAAATAATAATAATAATAATAATTTTGTTTCGCATTTTCTTTACTTTTTTACACCAGATATCCATAATTAAATTTCATACAACTTTGTTTTTGTTTATTGAACCCTAACTTTGTGTTCCTAGAACTTCAGCACCATAGTAATTTGGGTACTTATTTGCCTCTTAGAATCAAATATACTAAAATAATTGATAGTAGGAGTCCAACATAAAGTTGTAGACATAGTAGACAATAGGTATATATATTGTCTTTTCTACGCTTTATGTAAAGTTAACGGTTTCAAAATATATAAATTATATATTTAAAACGGCTACTATTATGAAAATAACACAAAATAAAGTTTTTGTTTTTGTTGCACAAAAGAAACATAAAATTGTGCATTTCCCCAATTTGAACTCAATGTCTTACCTTTTTTCGTATTTATAGCGTTATTTAGTGAAAAACAAGATAGCTGATAGACTGGAAACTTATAGTTTCCTACCTATGATTACGTGTATTCTTTCTTTATGTTTATATGTTGACTTAGCTTCTAAAATCTGTGCATATTTCGTGAATCAGCATGTATATTGTCTATTTTCAAAAATAGTTCCAAAACCTTAGATGCTTATCCTGACATTAAAACCCTACAAGAAATTCACTTAAACATATATTTTTTATTTTACTATCAAGCCAACATTTTATGTTTTTAAAAATATATCGTAAATGTTTTAAAAAAAAGATGATATGGAAGTGATATTTTATTTGCTCCTTATTGTTATAAAAACCAAATTTGAGAATATAATCAACTGATTAACTATACTCAATAATAAATGGTTACTATTGACATTTTTCAATTTCACAAATTTTGAAATTAATTATTTTACTAAGTATTTATAAAAGAGCAGATAATTTCACGTTTTTATTTAATATTTTGGAATGTTGTAATAATAATTAACATAATGTTTTTATTATTTCTTGAAAAATAACCGACTTATAGATAAAAAAAAACTGATAACATTTATTCTTGGTTCATATCTACAACCCAAGAATAGTCAAGAACCAAAATTTGAGCAGGACTAAACAATGAATAATTTTGTTTCAATTAAAGTTTATTTATAAAAAAAAGAAAAATTATTACATCATGAATAAAAAAAAAATTGAAAAAATCAGAATAAATGAAATAAGATGAGCTCTTCAAACCTAAGCTTTAAATGAGGGATTAAAATACATGCATCTTGGCGTCTTCTCACGGAATATGACTCTTTCCGATATTCCAGATGTTTTACGAATAATTTAAATTCCTTTTAGAAGTCTTAAGCCAAAGAATTGTACAGTATCAACTGTGGTGGACTATATGCGTATCTTTAGATGCTCCATAGTCGAGGGGATTGAATCAGGTGACCTCGCGGGCCATGATATATGCCCACCTCGACCAATACAGTCATTTGGTAAGTCTCGTTCGTGCAATTTCGTACTTTTAAATTGAAATGTGGACCAGTTATTGATAATGTTCCATCGAGCGTGAACAGCATGGTTATGTGGCACATTATCTAGTAATGCTGGAAGATTAATCGTCAAAAAGACGTGAACTTCTTTCACCGTTGAGTCTTGGAGGTAAAAACCAGACAAATAAATAACCGATCACAATTAGAGTACACATGTTTAAAACAAAATGTATTGGTGGCTGTATGTGGGCTTTATGACAGTTAAATATTATTGTTATTGTACATTAGACTCTATCGGTAAAAAAACTTCCTGATTGACTATTTTTGTCAACTTGAAGACTTCTTGCTTTACAGAAACGACAATGAATACGAGAGAAAATTTTGTGACAAAGAAACTACTATTGGTTCAGTCTCTAAGCTCTATAACTCTTGAAATGCCCAAAACTGTACACTAGATACATGCCTGTCAACTAATTATCAGTTTCTGCCATTATACCATGGTATGCATAATATATGAAAAATAACAACTGTTTAACCTCAATAGGGTTAAAGTAATTCACTTTGATCAATAGCAATATACTAACTGGAAATAGGTTTTTATTTACAACACTCACAACAATACTTTCTGAGCCCTAGAACGCCCAAGGACTGTGCAGTTCCGTCGATGTCCAAAGTGTGGCACAAAATGACCACAATATAACCGCAACTTCTATTACAAGAAAAACATATTTATTGCTTGCAAGAACATACACAAAAAATAATCATCATACACAAAATTAAAAAATCAAAGTTTTTTTTAAGTTTTTGTGTTTTTCATCAGCTTATCACTATCACTTTAATTAATACATTTTCGTTAATTAAAGTTTGATTTATGAATGTGCTTATAACTTACATATTTCTTCCATTTTGAGCATTTTATAGTTGTGCTAGATGGGTTATTTGTTTGTTTGTGGCTTGATTGAGAATTATAATGCAAATGTGACATCTTCCTTTCATAATGCCTGGCTGTATACCGAGTCTGCTATACGACATTTTCAACGTGGGTTTGATCAAATTTTATCTTAGTTCTTGTACAAACAAGTTCCGCTGATTGGATTTGGTAACAATACAGTCATAGAAGTTAATTTATTTTAAAAAGTAAGTAAACTTTCAAAGCAATAATATTAATTATTGTGAAAAACATGTATTGTGGCCATTCTTGTAGGACTTTTGTGGTTGTTTCTCCTAAAAGCAGAATATTGAGAACAACTCTACCAAACAGTTAATCTTAATCTAACGACATAATCGGTTTTTCACCTACAAACATCATTTATCATCTTTAAGTCTAGTTCCGAGCACTCTATTACTTTCGATTTGAAATGTATTTAATCAAAGCTTATCCTTAGCTTTCTACACCTTTAAACCTTTATTTAAAATCTTTTATTACGTCGTCAACACACACACACACACACACGCACGCACGCGCGTTTTATTCATGTTATTTATTTCACGTTATGGCTATAAATATTATTAATTAATTAGAAGTAAATGCAACAATAAAGCTGAAATTATAGTATAAAAATGAAACCGATTTAATGACGTTTTTACAACTGATAAAGTATTAGCTATCTAACAATATATTTATGTATATTGTCTATTAATATTGCAGATACTTTACTTGAATGGGATCTGAAAACATTCTGCCTAGTATTTTATCACTGAATTTGATGCATATTAATATTCCCGGTACGTGCAATTTTCAGGAATGGAAACGACGAATAACGTAAAGAATACGACGTGTGGAGCTTAGCTATGCAGGGAATTCGATAATTTCGATCTGATGTATAAAAAGTTACTTTGATGTGACGTGTTACAGCGACAGTAGAATACTGATCAAAGTCTATGTGCCTACGTGTGGTGTAGTTTTCGTGTAAATATGTGGAATAAGAATGTACCTAAAGTTTATTGGTTCTTGTAAATAAGTATTTTTTTTACGATTTTAAATTATTGGGCAATTTTTATTTAGTTGTAATTTTTAAATTTGCAATTACAACCTAATGTTTATATTGAAGCTTTCTTTAATGTCTACTGGTTTTGTTTTGATTATTTCAATGGAAGCCCAAAACAATTGCATTCTGTTTAAGATAGCTAAATAAAATATAAATATTTTTAGCAGTATATTACATTGAATGCATACAAAATTGTTTGACGTCCTTAATATTATAATAATACATTTTCCTTTAATGAACAGCAAAAATCTATTAAAATAAATGTTAATAAATGCACTGACTTTGATCTGATTGCTTAAAAAAAAAAAAGTTCATGCTTGCTAATGAAATGAAGGATATCGGTTTCCGTTATTTCAATACTTCATCTACAATTAAAAAGTAATATAAATCTTATCTTATCTTCCACATATAACTCAACCTACCATAATGTAAAGTTTTAATAATGCTCTTGATTTTGGAAATAACAAGCACCAAATAAATGCCTAAGATTAAATGAATTTAAACATTTATTTTAAAAATTTGGATTATATATAATGCAGTTAACTATTTTTTTGTATTCCAAAACAATTGCTTTTATCTAACATATTATATTGTTCATGTACATTATTAGGATTAATCAAATTAATTGCAGCTTAATAATTAATTGCAGGTGTTAAACTAAGTATTTGAATATGAAGCAAAATCTAAGATTTGCAAGATGTACGTATACATTTTATGAAGAATTATTATACACATATTTAATAATATAATCAATATAATATATATTTCATGTATATACCATGTGAAATATTAACCTAAACGTTTTGTTTCAGCATTTTAAGAGGCAGAAAATATTGAAAAACAATTTTTATTCAAAAATATTTAAATAATTTATGTCCATTACATTTAGCCTTTGCATTTATCTTTGAATTTGTCACATCTTTAAATTTAATTTTTTTTTTTAAATTTATTTAGAATGAAACTTAAACCCTTGATAGAATAACATAGTCTATAAATGTGAATCATCAAATTTTATGAGATTCCGCCAACTTTGTATGCTGATTTGCATCACGCAATTTCAAAATAATATTTATTACCAGATAGATTAAAGACGCTACAAGTGAATCAATCTGAATAGTAAATTACACACAATTGGAATTTATAAAGCTTTGGCTTAGTTCATATATTAAAGTGGCTTTTACATAGTTAGGTATACATGTCGTTAAAGGTGTACTTTCATTATAGTCGTCATTAAAAAGTTTAACGAAAATGAAACATTTTGACAGTTACCCGATTAAATTTTCAGAAAATTATTTGATATCATTATAGTAGCAGCAATGACGTTGTATGAAAGTGCTGATATATATTAATGCATTGATTTCATCGTAATTGCACTTTTAATCTATTAATTAATATGTTTAGATAAACATTTCTTATTGCACACATAGTTATATGACCTGTGATATTTTGTTACTACACACGGCCTGTTAAATATGACGTAATATTTTAACAATACTGTATTACAAGATGACAATATAATTACTTAAAATTCATAATTAATGTTATATTTACAAATTTAGTTTTATAAGTACAAAATTAGTAGTTTCCAACACGTAGTTAAACACGAGTTGTCATTATTATTATTATTTTTTTTTTAATATACTAACATATTTTTTTCTATATAATAAGATTTTAGTTTTTTCACACATCCTAATACGTTAACAGATATTAAATGATTGTTTTTTTAATTTGAAAAATAATTTATTTCAAATTGAAAATATTATTATTTTTTAATTGTAATTTTGAAGCTAGCGGCTGAAACTGTATTTGGAAGATTCCTTAGTTAAAACCTAAATTGCAAAAATCTACCATACATAATTAAACAGGACAATTTTTTTTTAAACTGGTGTTTTTAGGGAACTAATAAAAAAATGAAAAAAAAAATATAATAAATATTGAAGGATGCAATATCATGTTTAATTAGCTAAGGATTATTTGAGCCAGTAGCGTATTATTCAAAAATGTTAAAATTCTCAACCGGAAACCACTAATTTATAACTAAAAGTAATCAATGTAAGTCTACATTATTGTAAAAATAAACATAGGAATTTCTGTTAAAGTTTTAAGTTTATTTACGAACTTTACAGGAGATAAATATATCTTGCAAAATACTACAGCAATGCGTATACATTTAATTAATTGTTATTATATATCATAAAGCAACTCTTAGATAGCATCATTTAATCAATTCAAAATCATTCTTTTTGATTGATACATGACATTAGTCATAAGTAAGAATGGAGAAATCATACGTAACTGACAATAACAGCAGAGGGCTGGGCTTTAAGCAATGCATATAAACATACCATCAATAACCCATTAGCCATATTTAATTCAGGATAGTAATAGTACTTATATTGTACGTCATCAAAATTGTTAATATATTGTCAAACTGAATTGATCTAATAAAAACGTTTTCCCTTAAAAAACTTCTTTTTTTTTCTTCATTACTATTTGGCCCCATCGGACAACTGGAACTTTGGTGGGGTCCTATTTCACCAACGCCTAGATACGTCCTTGTGCATAAGATCACAAGTTACAGCCAAATTGGTGTTAATTTTAGTTACGTATTTCAAAACTACATGTTGCACAAACAAATTTAAAGGTGTACTATTTGGCATTGCTAATTTTCATTTGCAAATAGTAATAATGCAGATGTTTATCTGTCATGATTTTGAATAAAAAATGCCGTTTAAAACGTTGAACCTGAAGTGATATAATGTTATAAATCGTTGCAACTTATTGTTCGGACTTTTAATACACCTTACTTCTTATTTACCTATAACAGGATCATATTTTTAAATGTAATATTTATGTTTACGTTTTGTATGTCCCCCTCCCCCCAACTATTTCTTAAAGAGCTTCCGAAATATTTATTCCTCGTTACTCTTTTCCTTTCTCTTAACTTTTCTCACACATTCAATATTGTACAAACATTGTCCATAGTCCATCATACAATCATCCTTGCATTTCAAAAGTCTGCCTTGCATTGTTGGAAAGGCAATCAAGGCTATCGCGTAGATAACTATTCCTTAACAATAACTAGTTACTTTGCATTGATAAGATACACCGTAAGACACAAGTAGGTAATAAGTAGCAATTATTTTACCTGCATCATACGGTTTGGGAATAATAATGTACAACTTACGAACTATTTAAAAGTATTAACCCACCTATGGTATTACTAAGCTAATAAATAACACATAATTCGACAAAAAGACACTGTGTTTATCCTTATGCTATACCACACTTAAATTAACATTTAATCATATATTGAAGTGTAAATATTGCCTATCCAATTACTCCAATTATTTATTTCACAAACTCTATTTCAGACAACTTAGGCATAGTGCTTTTAAACATTTTTACAAAATAATTTCAGATAAATTCGAACTACTTTTTTCCTCTCGTTTTCATAGTTAAACTACAACAGGGGATAATTTATTTCATAGTTATCGTGTAAAAAATATTTTAGTTTCAGAGAATATATCGTTCGCTATATAAAAGTTGTTCCATAATTTTCCTCATAGTTTCTATTATTCAAGGGATATATTTTGCATGAAGCGAATGATATCAATTTTCACATTTTATTGATTTAAAGATGTTTCTAATTTGTTTGATCAACATAGTATAGAATCTTTTTATTAGTGGTATAATGGTATCTCTTTTGTAAGATATGTGTTCATGATATAGAAATGGGTAATAATTGGTTGATTGTGTTTGCTGGTTTTAAATAAACCTTAAATAATTTGCTGGTATTGTCAACTTCAAGGGCTAAATATTTAAAAATGTATGCATTTCGATCCTAAAGAATTATAAATTTTAGCGATTGTTTGTTAACTATGTAAATCCTCTCGTTAGATTTACTTTTAAATACTTAATGTTTTAACCTCTACAATTCTAAAAAGATCAATTGTAAATAATCCAAACAAAGCTATATTATAATCAATGATGCAAGCAATATTTCCAATTTTAATCCTACAATTTTAAACATCAAATATAATTTTATTTCAACCATAGTTTTATCTACGGGATGTTAAAAAATTGTGGAACCTCCTAAATATCTTTTGAATGAGTAGCGTACAGACAATGAAATTAGTTTTAGATTACGGTTATACAACGTGTTCACCTATCTATTTGTGTGTGATGTAGTTGTTTTTCAATGTCTGAGGACGGCCGGAGAAGGGTACAGTAAATACTTCTAAAAGAAGCCTATGTTGAGTGACACTTCATTTTAAAGCCCATTTCTATCAGAGTAATTACTTCTGATATTATGTTTGTTTTTGTACAATTCGTTATCTCACCCCATCTATATCACAAGGATTTGTTTTTTAAACAATATTTTTCAAATGTCCCCAAAAAATATAGTCTAGTGGGGACATGTCAGGTGATCCCGTGGGCCATTCTGCTGCTCAACATGACAAATCCATTTTTGAGGGAATATTTCATTAAGTACTGTCGTACTTGTATTTCGTAGTTAGGTGATTCTCCATCCTGCTGAAACTCAAGAGCAGGGACTATATGGTCCTGGAACATATTTACATAAACATCAGAGTTCAAATTGGTATTGACAAAGAAATATCAAATTACTTAGCTTCCAAAGATGCCGGCCCATACATTCACTTTTGGGGCTTCTGAGTGTGAGACTCCACCATCCAGCGTGGATTTTCAGAGCTCAATATCTACAGTTGTGTTATTTAAATGTCCATTCAGAGTAAAAGAAACCTACTCTGAAAAAAATTCAGAGTTAAAAAAATTATCATTTTAATGACACTTGCTCTTCATGGTTTCGCAAAACTTTATTCTTCCATAAAAATCACCTTCTTGTAGTTCCTATAATAAATTAATTTTATCTTGATTAAAACTATTGTGCTTCAAAACGTTACGTACCGGATTATGTTGTACCTCCTCCTCTTGGACAACTGTTCAGAGGGAATTACGCGGATTTTCTACAAAACTGTGCAAAATATTCAAACATTGTTCGTCGTCAGTTGGACATTTTGGTCTTACATATTTCGGACGGTGTCCTACACTACATGTCAATTCAAACCGTTGAACAGTTTTTATGGCTGTTCCACGAGATATTGGATTTCTATCTGGAAATAAATCATTGAAAAAGTCTCACACTTTACGTTATTACCTGACACGGTCACCATAGCAACGCATCGTTATAACCGTCACTCGTTCCCGCATAGTCAATTCCATTACAGAATGAAACAACGAAGCTCTAGATAGCAACTAACTAACTGTTATTTAGTCCACCAATAACAAAGTGGAAGGTTAAATGTTTATCTAATGAGCTAGGAAAACCCAACTTACCTAAACAAGCGTTCACTCTTTTGTTATGAGTAAGTGCTACTAAATATCGGGACACTTTCACATGTCATTCTCTTTCTAAATAAATGCTATGGAAGCCACCTATCAACAAATATGAATAATGTTTTAGTTTATCATTAACAACGTAGTATTTTGTGTACATCCGTAAAACATTTATTTAAATAAATATTGTTAAAAATTATTCGTGTAGTTTCAGTTAACTTAGTTTTAACAGATAATACCAAAACAGATACCAATGTTTTGAAATTTTGACCAGTCACTATATTTGATAGCGTGGTACTTACTCGCATGAAAATGGGATATAAAAATATCTGCCAATTAACATAGGTTTCTTTCTATAATACATTTTTACTGCACTCTCCTCTGGCCGTCCCCTGACATTGAAAACAAAATACATCAATCAGCATAAGATAATATGTAAAAATTGTGTACAAACGTAAACTAAATCCTATTTTTTTTTCTGTACCCTTTCATAAGATATTTCAGTGGTTCCACACATTCCTAAAAAGCCGTACATCTGTATCAATATAATAGTTATAAACAATTATAAATTATAAATGCTTGTGGTTTCGTTATTTTGTATCTAATCCTCGAGAAAATTAGTTATTTTTGCAGGTATTAAAACATCGGTTGTTATTTTCATTGCTATTTATTTGTTGTCATTTAACAAATAAAGATTGCAAAGAGTTATTTTATTTATGATTAATATTAAACACAGTATTTTGTAAACTTGTAGAGATTTAAGATTAAATAATGGATATTTATCTCTTCAATCATAATTTTATCTATATAAACAAGAATCGCATTGATTCAATGTTTATCAGTTTATCAGTCGGGTTAAGAAGTTTTGGTACTCCCAACGGTTTGAGGGACGGAGCGTAAAATATAGTTACGTATACAAAACGTTTTTGTAATTTTGAAACTACCAGCTCCTTTGGAGATATCTGAAGGCAAGGAAGACTTTCAATGACAAGAGATGAAATTGGTAGTGCTGAAGTCTTAAGTGACAAAAACCAAGTTTAATAAGTTTTAAGTTTTGACAAAAATAAAAAAACTAAAACAAAATACATATACTAAGACGAATAAAGTTGTTTCTAACTTTTAAAAAACTTTATATTTTAAATTTGGGATAGAATTACAATGGTTATTAAACGATATTTTTCATTTTAATTTAGTATTTTTAAATGTTAATTATATAGTTGTAAAATAATAAATAAACCAAAAAAGTAATTAGAATGTAATTTTGTTTTAAATCCAATAGTTCTTTATTAATATTACTAGAAAAAGTGCACGCAAAACAGTTAGGCAAATATATAAGCTTTCATAAAGTAATAATTATTACATTGCATCTAATTAATAAAACTTTCTCCTCAATGAAATCCCAATCTATTTTTATAGAAAACGATAGTCAGTTTCTGCTTAGCAAAGTTAAATATCAAAAGTTTCTCTGTTGGAGTTACCATTTTGAAATATTCAGCAACACATATTACGTAATACGTCTCTAGATTTTATAAAAAAGGGTCTCCCAATATTGATATATTATTTTTGTCATTGCAAAACATATTATTAAATAGAATACAAAATAATTTTAAATACAAAAGTTATTAGTGGTCCGATCAAAAATAGCGTATTTCAATTTTAAAGAAACACTATAAAAGTGATTTAATTGGGAAATCAAATGTCTCTAATTTTACGTCTAATATATATCATAAATAGTAATAAACACGTTTTTATTTTACATCAGTTGATTTATGTATTGTTTCTTCTTATGTGAATAAATTCATTCCTAAATTGAATAAATGTAATAAACGTAAATAAAAAATGACACTATTTTTATTTTCAGCTAAATTAAGAAACCCACTCCATAAGATTTGTCATGATAAATCTAATGACGTTAATTTAAGAGAGACAAAAAATTAAAGGCTGAGATATTATAAATAATCCTCTCAAGAGCACTCTACAGCCGTCTTATATTTTATTTGAAAGCTTTAACATTTATCTCTCACCAAGAATTGCCTACAGTCTTGAAAACCATTACTTATAGAAGTGATCGTATATTCTTTATTACTTTCAAACTAAAGACGAAGGATATGTTTATCGTCAACGTTTTATGGATTAGTCTCCAATTAAATCCATATTATTTAGAGAAAAAAAAGTAAAACGTAAAAGAGATTCCACTTCACGGTAAACTAATTACTTGACAAATAGTAGAGAAAATGTTTCTTCTATTTATTACTGGATTAGCTCGTTTTGTCGATCACGAAATGGTTATGATTATATCCAGATAGCCAAATTGCACTTAAAGAGCTATTATAGATCGATTTTCTAAATGTAGAAAAATGCTTCAACAAATTTTATGCAACTTTAGATTTATATTTTCACGTTTTCGTTTTGATAAAAAACCAGGAATTATCCTTTAACAATAACTTAAATGGAATCTTGACTAAAATTATATAATACTTTATTTATGTCTATTTGGTTAAAAAATCAGTTTTCATTTGACTTCTATTATAAAGTATTAATCTTCGGAAGGAGTTGTTATGTATTTGGGAAATTCACCAACCAATATTTGGTGTTAATAAACTCATCAACGACTTATCTGAGAGGGCCTACAAATAAAAAAAAGTACTACTAATTTAAATTATAACACTATATTCAACAGACTTTACTTGAGTCTAGAAATGAACAGACTTTAAACATTATGTTTTCTACGATTTACACTATTGACCGATGGTACTTGGTAGAACTCCATTTTAATGAAAAACAAACACAATATTTAGTAAATTCTACAATTTATTTGAGTCTTGCCGACCATGGTTTCGCCAACAACGGCATTTACAAGGCAGCTTAACAAAGACTAAGGAAATATATAGAAACTAACATATTATTACTACAAAAGGAAGAACAGTTACTTAGCTAGGGCAGGGGGGGGGGAGTAAGAGCAAGGGAAACATGTGGTCATACGGAAGACAATGGTTTTAACAACGGTGAATTTGACAAAAATTCCACCTGATCATTAAGTACTAGTTTGGAGTCTTTACAAATTATTCTCTTAATCTCTAACATTTCTAATAAATTTAATTTCTTACTTTTAACATTAACATGGAGAATTTCAAACTTAACATTATTCAAAAAATCAGACACTACATGAGTTTTTAAATGATTAGAAAAACTAGATTCATTATGACCCAACCGCCAATTTCTTTCGTGTTCCATTAACCTGCATTTAAAACTACGGCCTGTTTGGCCTACATAAACTGCATTACAGATATTACAAGTTAATTTATAAACACCACTTTTTTGCATGTTATCTATTTTATCTTTACAATTTAGTAACATTTTTCCTAAATTGTTTTTGCAATAAAAAGCTGGTTTACAATGATTTTCGTTTTCTAATACATTCCCAACCGCATAGCTAACCTTACCAATATAGTTAATTCTACGCCATTTTTGTAATTTATTAGACTCTACGGTTGGAAAAATAAGTGATTTAGCTTTATTTTTTAATTTAGTTTTTAAAATTTTCTCTATGAGGTTAACACCATAATCATTATTAAAAGCAATTTGTTTTATGCAATTTAATTCCGTACAATAATCGTTATTAGACATAGGAATGTTAATGAGACGATGCAACATACTATGGAAGGCGGCCATTTTGTAACTAAAAGGATGTTGTGAGGTAGAATGTATAATATTGTCAGTAAACGTAGGTTTTCTAAAAATACTGAAACTATGCTTACCATTTTCAATTTTTATAGTGAGGTCTAGAAAATTTATTTGATTTTGTAAACCGATTTCCATAGTGAATTGTATTGCCTCATTAATAGAATTCATATAATTAAACAGTAATTGAAGCTGGCGGTCAGATCCTTCAAATAAACACAAAACAAATTTGAATCAACACTCTTTGACAGTAATAACCCATTTAACGCCAACATTAAATACTGGTATAGATATGTAGATGATGTTTTGTGTTTATTTGAAGGATCTGACCGCCAGCTTCAATTACTGTTTAATTATATGAATTCTATTAATGAGGCAATACAATTCACTATGGAAATCGGTTTACAAAATCAAATAAATTTTCTAGACCTCACTATAAAAATTGAAAATGGTAAGCATAGTTTCAGTATTTTTAGAAAACCTACGTTTACTGACAATATTATACATTCTACCTCACAACATCCTTTTAGTTACAAAATGGCCGCCTTCCATAGTATGTTGCATCGTCTCATTAACATTCCTATGTCTAATAACGATTATTGTACGGAATTAAATTGCATAAAACAAATTGCTTTTAATAATGATTATGATGTTAACCTCATAGAGAAAATTTTAAAAACTAAATTAAAAAATAAAGCTAAATCACTTATTTTTCCAACCGTAGAGTCTAATAAATTACAAAAATGGCGTAGAATTAACTATATTGGTAAGGTTAGCTATGCGGTTGGGAATGTATTAGAAAACGAAAATCATTGTAAACCAGCTTTTTATTGCAAAAACAATTTAGGAAAAATGTTACTAAATTGTAAAGATAAAATAGATAACATGCAAAAAAGTGGTGTTTATAAATTAACTTGTAATATCTGTAATGCAGTTTATGTAGGCCAAACAGGCCGTAGTTTTAAATGCAGGTTAATGGAACACGAAAGAAATTGGCGGTTGGGTCATAATGAATCTAGTTTTTCTAATCATTTAAAAACTCATGTAGTGTCTGATTTTTTGAATAATGTTAAGTTTGAAATTCTCCATGTTAATGTTAAAAGTAAGAAATTAAATTTATTAGAAATGTTAGAGATTAAGAGAATAATTTGTAAAGACTCCAAACTAGTACTTAATGATCAGGTGGAATTTTTGTCAAATTCACCGTTGTTAAAACCATTGTCTTCCGTATGACCACATGTTTCCCTTGCTCTTACTCCCCCCCCTACCCTAGCTAAGTAACTGTTCTTCCTTTTGTAGTAATAATATGTTAGTTTCTATATATTTCCTTAGTCTTTGTTAAGCTGCCTTGTAAATGCCGTTGTTGGCGAAACCATGGTCGGCAAGACTCAAATAAATTGTAGAATTTACTAAATATTGTGTTTGTTTTTCATATTATGTTTTCTACTCACACGTAACTATTTATTAGTTGTACGGACCTTATAGTTTAGGGTTCTAATAGATTTGTGTTTAAGAATATTCTAGATGTTGTTTTTGCGAAATACTCTTACTAATTGAAATTCTTTATTATTTTGAAGATGATTAGTTTTAAATATCACTAATCAATCGTTTTGAATTATCTTTGTTATTCGTTCTTCATGGGTTTTGTAAATTTGTTGGTATGTTAAACGAGGTGTTTGGATAACGGAATAAGTAAATTTATTTGCAAATGCAACATACTGTATACGATTGTGTTATTTTCTTCAGTAAATTCATTTATTTCCAATGGTATTTTAGAAAGTCGGTGTAACATACTATTATTAGGGACAATTTTCTTGAGAAGAAGAAAGGTGTGAATCTGCAGGAATCGTATTTATTTAGAGGATGGTTTTTTATAAACTATATATGGAGAGTTTTTTGTAATAAGGTCCAAAATTCAATCCGTCAACAATTTCAGTTTCACATGATATTGGAGATATACCATTCGTAGTTTTTCGGAACTTCTATTTGGCATGAAGATTACAAAAGTGCCATCTACCATATCTTGTATATGATACAAATTGATTATTCAATTTGACATTAGATACGTGTTTTCACAATGGTTCAGATAATCATCTGAGAGTAAACAAGATAGAGGTGGACCAATCTATTTGGATGAAATAATTCATGTCAAATTTGATGTAGTTTTTCCAATAACCACTTCCAATGAATTGATCATGTCAGTGATATCTATACAGATCAATTTGTTGTCGTCAGAGAAACTACTTTTTACGATATTTATAGTTGAGAAGTCCTGATGAGGACAAATAAGTGTCTAAATATGAAGCGTATGTGTGAAACTGGTCGTTGAGAAGTAAAATTAAAAGGTCAAGATGACGGATTTTTAAAAAAAGGAAACATTTAATTTTTATCAAAGTCTTGACTTGGATACTTCAAATATGAATATTAAATAATATACAATTACGAAACCGTAATTATTCTGCATCGCTTATTTCAAATAATAATTATTACACAAATATTTGAAGGGATTCAGAATTTAGTTTGTAATTATTATGTTTTTAATCAATAACTAAATAAATTACAATTTGTGTATTTATAACAATATAACACTTTTTGTATGTATAAATACGTATTTACGATTGAGAAATAAATTATAAAAACTGTAAACAGTTCCATTTATTCGAGTTTTTATTAAAAATTGTAAATCCGATTTTCGTACACAATGTAAAACTTATATGGAAATTTGTAATTATACTTGAGATATTATATAATTTAAATTCATGCATTGAAAAGAAGAAAGAGCAACAAATATCCATACACAAAACATGATAATTAAAGTATATATTTATCATGATAATTTTAGAAAAACCTTTGAACTTTAGCTTAACGATTTTGCTCTATAATATAATGTCACATTAGTTATATTTTACAGGGATTCCACAGAAGCATTTTATTTATTGTTGTAGTCATAGTAAAATAACTTTAAGAGAACATAACTTATTCTCTTACTATGTGCCTTTATATTAGGCCTACTTATTGGTACAAATTTTTTAATTATAATGTAATTTATAACGAATTTCTTTGTTTTTCAGTACAATGTGTATAATAATTGCAATACGGATGATATTAATTTAAATAAAAATATGAATGTATCACTACATATCTAGGCGATATTTAAAGGCAAAACACAGGTTTGTCATCGCCTGTCAAAATGTGAGCTCAATATATTCCAAATCTAAAAACAAATTTTAAATATCTAATAACAATGATCCATACATATAATAAAATCAATACAGCTCTTTATATTGTTATATGTAAAGACTAATCATTAACCAAAGTAAACTAAAAACAGAACAATATATTACAGGACACAAAAGAGGAAATGCAAGATCGATTTTTTTTTTTATAATGTCAATAACTCAGGAATCATCGTTGCACTATCCTACATCATCACGTGAATTAAACTATATAGTTTATACTATACAATAAACTATATATTTATATATATATTAACTATATATATTATATATATATATATATATATATATATATATACTATATATAAAACTATATATTAAATATATATGAATTATATATATTTAATAAATACAATTATACTTAACTGTAACTCTATTTCGATATAATTGCTATTAATCTGGACCCTGATAGTATGGAGAACGAATACCACGTGGAATATATAATCTACAAGGACAAACGGTATCTTTGTTTTTCTGCAGTTTATTTTAAATCACGGTTATAAATAATTCCACCCTCAAACAACGAATAATGTATTTCATTATAAGAATAAGTAAGATGATGTAACAGTTTCATGAGGGGCAACTTACTTTGCTGCATTAACTGCCAGTACATTTCATCAATAACCATGGCAAATGATACCGCAATATGGCAAATGACACCCCAATATTTATGATGCAAAGAATATATTCAACCTAAAGTAATCTTTAATATATAATTTAAAACTCCATGTAAATTGTAGAGCACATTCAAAGTTTCAAACCGTACATAATTTAGAAAACCTAATTTACATTTATCAAGAAGTTCTAAAATAGCAAATACTACATCAGGCCAGTTCACACACACAAATATATATAAAGAATAAAATAAATATTTTTTCCACGTAAATATGCAGATGGTGACTCACTGAAAATGGATAAATGGAAGCAAACACAATGTCTTTTTCATTTTCTTAGTACCAAAGCTAAATTGATATTGGTATTCTTCACGCGAGAAAACAAAGCTGAAATAATTACAGACTAATGGGTCTAATTGAAACTTACGTTAATGGATCTAAGGATTTCTTCAACGAAAGAGGGTATTTAAATAAAATGAGTATTTTAATATGATTACAATATTGGTACTGTATTTGTATAGGAATAAATTATAAGGATTGAATTTGATGTATATAAAAAAAGTTTAATACTGATACGTTGAAACAGTGGTCTGATATTCCTTTCGTTATTCCTTCTTATAACTATTCGTATCCAGTAACTATATTGTAATGAAAAATAATTTTTTTTTTATTTATATGCATCCTTTCATTGAAGGAATCTCACTGTCCCATTTGGAAGTCAATCTATTATTTCAGCATGGTTTTCTTACATAAATATTGCGCATATCAATTCAGCTGTGTTACTAAGGAAATGAATGGGAGATTGTTTTCTTCCATTTATACATGTTCAATGATATACCATCTATATGTTTATATGTAAAATAAATTTAGTTTAAACTTTATATTTTCTTTCTAATATCTTCCATGACTGTTTTTTAATAACAAACGTGAGTTATACAGTCAAATATTGAAACGCTATCGACTTTAGATTACATAATACGGTTATATAAATGTTTGGAGATGATGCATTGGGTTACTTAGTTCTATAATGTAAACTGCTAAAATGAGAAGATATTATTACAATATTAATCACAATATAAAATTTAATTAAAGTAAGTGGAAACAGATTTTTAGGTTACAAATGTGTATAATTGTATAAATGTATAAGTGTATAAATGTGTTTTATAATCCTACATTTTATACAAAATTCTTATTCGTTTGTATAAAACATTCACATAAATCATTTTAGTAGAAGGATGAAGTTACCAATTTCGAAACTAAAGTTATGTCTCTAGGTTCTATGAGAAATGTTTTGCAATTAAGAAAATAAAATATATAATGATTATTTTAGGGTGTATTATAAAGAAAGAATTACAAAAAGTTATATATTAATGGATGTAAAACAAAGTTTTACTATTTAAAACAAACTAGTTCATTATATAATATATATTAATCATTTAAATAATAATTTGTAATATGCGTTACATATTTTGTAATATTGATTAGAATGGAAACGAAACTATAAATGGTGTACAATTTACAGTTAATATTTTAAAAAATATATTAATATTTATAGTATGTAATGTCTACTTTTTATTTTGGGCCAACATTCAAGTCTCCTAATGTCGTTTTAATATTATTCTTTCAAGTACTAATAACAGTTTTTTAGGTCATTATATGTAGTATTATGTCATTAAAACAGATAGTTTGTAGTGTATGACTAACTTTTGTTTGGTTTTTTTTTTAAACAATTTTACTTTAATCTATTCTCTACAAGCATAAATAGCTCACTTTACAAGTTACGATTTACTCTTTTTAGAAAAAAAACCCCTATAAAAAAACGCCCGATTCAAATCTTTTTATATCAAAATTTTGACTAACAATTTGGATATTACAACGACTACAATTTTTTTAAAATATGGTTATTAACTGCTCTAGATTTTAAAACCTATCAATTTTGTTTCGAGGTATTTATATTTTAACATTTCAGAATTCTATTTGTATCAGATTTCTGATTACAAATATAATAATGAAAACAAATACTATAATGGTAATTGATATTAATTTTGAAAAAGAAAACGTTTTATGGTTAATTTCTAAGTTTTCTTAAAAATAATAGATATGGTGAAGGTTATTTTAAACCCAACTTTCGAAGACGGGAAACGGAGTTTAGTGTATCTGTCTAATTATATCAGCTTTTAATGAGTCCTTTAAGAATAGGACATTTATATACGCTACTATACATAATTTATTTTTTGTAATTATGGCATCTAAAATTTATAAAGACCAGAATCATTTCTAACTACCTAATTCTAGTTAGTTTAACTTCTAACTAATTTTTAATGAATATTTCAATTTAAATCAAAGATGGAAATTAAAGTTTATTTATTAACGTTATTTTATATATTCACTAATTTCAGTCAGTATATACATTGGCCTCTTCTGCCAACATCAGTCACATTAATTTTGATATCTTATTTCATTTTACAATCAGAAAATTTATTACTTCTGTTTACACACCTTCGCACGTTGAGGACAAGCTTAAATTTATTTTGCATGATTGAGTAATAATTAAATGACGCATGAAACAAACACTACAATAAGTTACATTTCAAGTACAATGTGTTTATCAGGTTTAACTGAATTCGGTTTCGTAGTTAGTGATAAAAGTGATAAATGAACATCTGTCATGCAATGTTCGACATTGATCATCATTTTTTAAACTCTAAAAACTGTGTATGAAGTTAATATTTTTATATTATAGTTGTTTATTAATTTGTATCATCTTCAGATTCCTTCTCTCTTGTTGATATGATTTATTCATATAAGTCTATTGTATATTCCATAATAATTTAAAACAATTATTTCTCTCATTTTGAAATAAAAAATGAAGTTAAAATACAGTTAAACCTATTACAAACTTTTAATAATCTTTTTATATTTACACAGTTTCATCCTAGGGATAGATATTTAATTTGAGACATTTACAAATTGTTGTAGAATATTGGGAACTATCCTAAAACCATTTTGTTGTTTCATACTATATAATAAATATAATACACATGTATTTGTATGTGAGTATGTATGTTACTTTTAAAACGACTTGTCCCAGAATACTTTTAAATAATCAAAATATTTTACTTTAAAATAAGTTTAAAATAATACTTCTCAAATAAAACTTTTTACTTCGTAATAGAAATAAAATAGGTTAGTTCATGTTAGATTGTTTTGATCAAAACACTGAAATGAGAATCTTAATTAAATTTACTAATGATTAGCGTTAGAAACGTAGACACACCCTGTGTTAAATATTAAAACTAGATGTAAAAAAAAAATTACAACTTTCTAATAAAAATCGCACAATTCATGTGAACAAATATATAATTGAATGATCAAGAAAGACTAATATTTTTAAGGCGATGATATTTATTGTATAAAAATAATTATAATTGCATTTTCTTGTAATAGATGAGTAATTAGTCTCTTAATAAGTAATATAATGTTTTGTGAAATAATTCTTCCACCAAACGTTTAAATTCTTAAAATGTTTATAAATAATAACAAACTGTTTGTATTTGCAGCTAAGTTAAGAAATCCATCCTCCTAAGATTTATCTTGATGTACCTTGTGACGTGAATGTAAGTGAAAGGTAAAATGAAAAGGCGGGATCTTAAACGAAAACATCCCAAGAGCAAAGGCGTCTTATACTTTAATTGAACGCTTTTAAGATCTATCTCTCACCAAGAATTTCCTACAACCTTCGGAACGATTATTTCCGAGAAGCTTTCAAACAAACGACGAAGGATAGATTTATCGTCTAAGCTCAGGATTATTTTTCCTTTGGAGGAAACACAATAAAATGTAATATAAAATAGATTTTACTACACAGAAAATTAAACAGTTTCTAAATTAGACTCAATTTATATTCATGTTTCATTAGTGGACTGCTAAGTTTGCCGATTTTGACTTTGTCAGGAATATATACAGATAACCAAAGTACACTTAGCCAGTTATTAAAGCCAGATCTATGAGTTAAAGATAAAAAAGTTATTACAATAAAACTGCATTTGTCCTTTATTGTGATATCTTCCACCCTATTGTCTTGAAAAACAGAAAAGAAAAATTTAAACCTATTGTGTTTTAAAACTTAATAAAATTCTGACTACTGTGTCAATTGTTAAACATTAATTCTTAACTTTAATATCAATATTTTATTTTTATACTTTACAATACAAATATTTGGTGGCGAGTTTTGTAAAATAAAAACTACTGGGATATATAGTAGAACATGAATTTGAAAAATCATTCAAGACAATATTTTTATAACATCAGCCATCCATTTTAGTAAATTTGAGATTAACTTTTCTGATGAAATAACTGGTCTAACTCTTAGTTAATACAGGCTTGAAAACCAAAATGATTTTAAATAAATATACCATTGATGGATCCTGCTTACAATATAATAAAATAAAGTTGTATATAGATGAACATAGGAGGTAGAGAAAATGATTTCCAAGAGAATGTCTACAAACAATTTACGAATATCATAATTAAATTTTAATGCAAAATATTGGGTGTTTGGTGTGAAAAAGCAATATACTTATTACAACATATTTGGTAAAATATTAGAATAGAAATTAGTTCTGACAGACTTTTAGTCATTTCAGATAGACTTTTCTGTTACTCTTTTTCACATTTAGAATAATTTCTATTAAAATAGATGAAAAACTCAAAACCATAGTTAGATGCAAAGTGAATACAACCACTGGTTCAACTGCATATTTAAGTTTCTTCTGGAGAAATTTTTTAGGTTTCGAAACAAATATATATCTGAGGGGAAAAGATTTGAACGATAAACAGCTCGAATCGCCACAATCAAATTATGTAGAAGGCCATTTCTCATGTTTATTGCCTCAGCTGTACTGAATCGAAGCCTATTTGGTACAGTTGAGATGAACGATCGATTGTAAACAACCCTTTCCGTCATTTTATAGCTTTCCTTCCTTACCTTTTACCCATAAATCTACTAAAAGTATTACTTTTTAAGTTAAGCACATCAATTTCCGAAATAATCTTATCACATACTACAAATCTTTAGATATAAGTGCAGATTTTGATAATTTTTTTTTAAACGTAATAAGTTACAAATAAATATAAGTTACAATATAAATATAAGTTACAACTTTAACTTTTATATATATATATATATATATATATATATGATTAATAACTTTTAAATTAACTTTTTAACTTATAATAACTTTTATATTATAACTTGTATAATAAAATAACTTTTTAAAATTATTACTAAATCAAATATTGTACAACTTGTGTAATTTGAATACAGGTTTAATAAACACTTAAAAACTTAATACTGTAACAATTGTTTACTTTATTCAGATACAACACGGAGATAAAATGCAATAAAGGTGTCATAAGCTTTGAAGCACTTTTTTGTTTAGAAACAATATAATTTATGTATCATTATGTTTTAAACGTTTAAACGTTCAACTAATGTGTTTGTAAATATTAATAATAAAATATTAATTCCAATTATTTACATTTCTAGAAGTTGAATATATATATATATATATATATATATATATATATATATATATATATATATATATATATATATATATATATATATATATATATATATATATATATATATATATATTATTACTAATTTAAAGTAAATTTTCTTTAATATTGTGTTATTTTCTAACGTAAACTCTATAAACTATTATGTGGAAATATATTTCCCAATCGAGAATGTATTTATTCGATAGAAGATAAGTTGCGTTTTAGGGATAATAATGTACACACGAAGTTCTCAAGGGAACTGCAACTTTCAAACTCTCCCATTCAATAAATGGAGGCAGGAAATACTCCAATGGTATGGTTAGTATATCATTCCAGTAACATAAAGCTATTAAAAGTGTCTCCTAAATTTTTAAAAAAATAATAATATGAATGAAAACAATACAATTTTCACGACAAATACTTTACTAGTAACAAGGAGTGATTTCAATTATTAGGTAGCCTATTTTTATCTTCAGCTGATTCTTGCAAACCATTAAACTTTTTTTTTATTTAACAAAGAGACTGACTTACTCAATAAAACGTGTTCTACTACAAATAAGGTGTTAATTGTGGAAGATGTTCTGTTTTAATACATTTGGTAATTATAAAAATTTGGCAAAATGGTTCCATTTTTTTCAATTTGATTTGAGTTCTTCCAACACCATAATTTGCATTCAACTTTTTTGCCATTATTATATAAAACAAATCTGAATGCATGTCTAGAAAAGTTACTGTTAAATATTTTAAATTGTAATATCTTGTTATAGAACAGACAAAGTTCTGAAATAACGCTGTATGTCCTTTGGCGTTTCCATTGTCACATTCATTTTCCGGTTTGTTTCGTACTGTATAATTTCCTGTTGCAAATTACTGTATAAAGTTCTATATATAAAAATACATATTTTCCATATTATTTATGAAGTTGACGTTAAATATTTATATTAAAAAAGGAATGTAAATGTGATGAGAAAAACAGTAGTGTTATTAGATTGTGACTTATCTTAAACTGTACACTCACCACACTATTCAAAAATAATTCCTAGACTAATATCTAATTCTTTCTTTTTTTTACAAAGGTATATAATCAAAAAAATACCAAAAAATGTTTATTTATGTCCAACATGTGAAAGTTAAGATGATTGTTTTTCCGTCTGTTATTAGTAAATTTTAATTATTATTATTTCACAAGTTGGAGTGATATGCATTTTTTGTGTAAGAATAATATGAGTGTAATCAGTGAATTAAATACAATACTATATGGTACATAGTGTATTAATACAAAATGATTGCGTTTTAATAATGAATGATTTTTATAATAAATAATTAACTACACGTTATCTTATAAAATTTGTATTTAAAAAACTAATCTATATTTTGTCACGATTTATGTCAATAAAACTGTTAGAACTGATTATTGGTAATGCATTACATTCCTTAAATTATAAAAATAAAAAATGAATATTTAAGAAAAATCCAAAAATGCATTGTTAATTTGTAATTACATCATAAGTTTAGATATTTTGTTGTATCTAATTCGTCACATGGTTTACCTTTGACACATTCCGCAGCCGTTTCCTATATTTTCTTTTCTTGTAAAGAAAAAATAACTTTACGACATATATCCTATTTTGGAAAACATAAATATATTATCTCGGTTTATCAATCAAAGATCTCATTGTGCCAAGAATTTAATTGATTTTGACAAGTTTTTCAATTTGATAACCATCTACATAAAAACGTATGTAAATTTAGATATGAAAGATATACATATCACAAAATATTTTAACTGTTCAGGTGTACCTGACTATGACTATGACGACTATTCAGTCGTTTAAACACTAATTAAATTCAGACTTCTACTAATTTTATTAGATTAAATAAAATGATTTTAACAGCAGAAAACCTTTCGGTCATTATCGTCTTATAAATAAAAGAAAAATACTATTAAATAAAGACCTTTAAATAATAAATGTAAACCTACCGACGACAATATTCTGATGTTGTCGTTTATACGAAGGCCGTTTCGGCAATTCCGACATTTTAAAGGTAATATATTCACGTTTCCCAAACTTAAACTCTTACACATAGTTATACATAAACACAAACACCGATTGGCTTCATCCGATCATCCAATATTACATTCGATGGCAGCATATAATAGTTTAATTGACAGATTAAGAAACACCCCCCCCCCCTCAAGACAGAAACATACTTTTAAGTTGAGCTTCAAACAAGTAAATATATTGCAGCCCAAAATTGTTACAGCATTTCAGTTGTAGACAAATTGCTCAAGAAACAGATCAGGAAATATAAAATAAATTAACTATCACAACGTTAAAAAGAAAAAGTTTTAGTGTTTAAGTTGTTCAAACGGCTTGAACACATATTTGGGAACATCCTTTAACAAACATGGCTTCAAGGTCGCATATAAAACAAAAAATAATTTGCAAGGTTTCTTGAAAAATAAAAGGAAATTCTAGGACAAATTTGAAGGCACGGGAGTATACCAGTTATAACAATTGTCCAAAAAAAAAATATATAGAGAGGGAGCAAAAAGGAAGGTCATTTAATAAAAGGTTCAAAGTACATATCCCTTCAAATAAACAAAGAGCGAACCTCACAAGAAGGGAAGTTTTATGAATGCCTTAGAACAGTTTGAAATATACAAGAACTATAAAACATATAGTAGCATATTACTAAAAGAAAATTAAACTTCTATTTTAATGCAAGTTACGACACAGTATTGACACAGGTTAGATAAGACATCTTCACTCCCTACAATTAAATCACGCACATCCGCACGCAGTATGTACCGGGACATCAAAGAATCGAGTCGACTTATGTTTGTTTTAATAAATTTTAATATGAAGTGCAAATCGGTGTTTGTGTTTATGTGTAAATATGTATAAGTGTTTATGTTTGACGAAGGGAAACCTCAATATGTTAATTTGAAAATGACGGAATAGCCGAGACTACTGTCGTATAAACGACAAAAACAGAATATTTTAGACGGTAAGTCTTGCATTTATTATTTAATATATCAATATTCGGAATGGCGACTAACAAATGTTATGAATACCTCTAATTTTCAATCTAATAGCGTCTTTGTACATGTTCCAAAAACTTAGGATCATTCCAAAACACCACTTGAATCGAAATACATATTTTTTAATTCCAACTATTTTAAAGAAACATAGTCCATAAGAATGTGACTATTTCTAATAAAAATCGGCATTGATGAAGGCTCTGGGTTGCAACACAAACCACTGGGATGTAAAAGTTATGTTCAATGCAGAGACGAACGATTACCATATATTTTAGATACCAAGACGAATAGATGATCTATCCGGACGGTCAGAATTTTATATTTCTCTCATTTTTTAAAAATTTACTGTTTAAAATATTCCACTTACTGGCAATGAAATTTATATCTGATATTACAACAGATGGATGATGGGCACATTTCTTAGCCCGCCCTAACTTCTGCTCTTGCGTGTTAGCAATGAACCCATTAGCAGAATGACACACTAATATCAGGGGTATTTATGTAATACGATGTCCATAGAATATATTTTCATATTATGGGTAGCCTTCTGAGTCGGAATAAGTAATATAATTGACGAAATCAGAATTAATTGTACAAAGACCATGAAGATAACCATGACCAGTCGTTTCGATTAACTGATTGGTGAATGGGTGAATAATCAATTAAAATAAAATGTAAAAACTAAAATCCAAATGGTTTAGGATAGTTAACTAAAATAGTTGTGTATAAAAATCATGATTCTAGAACATCAATTAACATAAAACGTAGTAGGGCTTCAAGTAGGACTAAAGTCAATATTATCAGTATTTAATTTCAAGGCAACCATTTTTCCTTTTTTTATGATAACCAAGTTAATTGTTATATTTTTAAATAGTGACGTTAAGTGTTTAATAAATGGAAAAACAAAATCTGGCTTTAGTATTTAGAATATTCATTGTTGTTGCTTATTATGTGATGGAAAATATTAAAAATACACGTTATTGATAATATAAATAATAAATATTTTGATATTTATTATAAGTATAGTTTATGTCCAATACGCATAAACAGCCTGTTATATAACACCCCCCCCCCCATACATCTACATCATTCTGTTTCTGTTTTGTGATAATGTTAATATGCTCATTTTATTTATAGTCACGCTGTTGTCTACATAATCCACTGTCCCATTAGCACGACAGCCTGTTATTTCAACTTTGTTTTCTTACATAAAGAATTCGCGTATCACTTCAGCTTTGTTACTGAGGAAAAGAAAGAGGCAGTGTGTTTACTTCCATTTATACATTTTCAAATATATACCACCGGCATAATAATATCAAAATGGTTTATTATAAACTATATATTTTCTTTCTAAATATCTATAATTGTTCGGATCGTAAACTTACTTTACAGGTCCAAATGTACCGACATTTTAGATATCATAGTATAATATTATAGTAATATAAGAACTACGATATGTTGTGTTTCATTACCCAAAGACTTAAAACAAACTTTTGGCATGTATACGTATCACATTAGTGGAACCATTAAATAAAATGCAATTTCAAAAAATGAAAGCATGGGTTTTGATTACAAATATGTCGATATTATTGTTATTATAAATAATTGTTATTTGTAAAACATATAGTAAAAAAGTGTGAGTAGTACTAGTTTAAATATTGTAAATTTTATTCTTTGGTCAATGTCACATAAAATCTCTGTAAAGTTGTAGGTTATTTGTTAAAAGAATGTATATGCTACACTATACACTTAGATATGCAAACATCTTGTTGGTGTTACTTTCCGTAAGCCAATATCCTACTCTCCTCATACATTATCAACTTCCTTAAACAATTAAAATAATTATGTATTACATATAACATCATTTACCGATTAGTTATTAAAAAAAAATTTAAAATAATAAAAGTACAAGTCATTAAGAGAAATTAGTCTTTAATGAAGGAATTAATTATTAGGAAATATCACTATTATATTTTATATTATTGTTTACTTATTTTTTGGACAATCTAAGTTTGTACAAGTTTAAATTATTCAGTTGTTGACAAATCTCTAATATTATTTTCTCTTTTGTATTTTTATAGAAAATTCTACCTTTTATAAAAATTTGTTTTTTATTTCTACTTCTATTCAATATTTTCCTAGAATTTTGAAGTTTTAAATTACTAAACACAAATTTTCTTTCAAGGGTCCATCAGTAAAACTTTTGCAATTTATAAAATGAATTTTTTTTCCTTCTATTTATGTCATCTTGTTTTATCTAATGGATAATTAAAAACAAAGTAGATTTTTATATTAGATATAAAAATAAAACCATACAATTTTTATATTGTTACTGATAAAGCATTAACATTTACTTACATAATTTATTTAAATAAATAAAATTATCAATGTTATATCTATACAATTTTTGTAAATTATTATAATTTACACTTTTATTTTAATAACACATAAATATATATTTTTGAATTTAATTATATTTTTGTTATAAAAATCTATCCTTCGTTATAATATATAAATAAATGTTTTATTTTATTATTTGTACTAAGGAAAGTCAAAAAGTATAAGGATTTTTTTATTTCCCACCGAATCACATGTATCGTAGCACTGATTGTTTTGCTATAACTCATAACGTCCATCAGCTGTTCTTTGAAAAAAATTGTTTCATTGTTAGCTTTTTTGATTGAGTTTAAAAGACTGAGTTAAATGAGTTCTCCTTTTTCTGATTGTAGCCTACCAAGGGAGAAAATGCGAGCAGTGGTACGTGTCTTTATTTCAGAAGGTGTGAAACAAGCAGAGCTTATTCGTAGAATTCAACAGCAATGTTATGGAGAGAGTTGTATAGATAGCAAGATCTACGAATGGATTGACCGCTTTCAAATTGATAGGATATTTCTGCGTAATGAACAAAGTCGTTGTAGGCCTTCCATTTCAAATACTATTGATAATATTGAAGCGATTAAACAAATAATTATCAATAATCGACGAATTATAATTGATGATATTTAAATGATTTATAAATGATTTAAATGATAATAAAGGCTCAGTATATTCAATCATCCACTAAACTTTCGAAGAGTCGGTGCTCGCTGGGTTCCACGTCAAGAACCAACATCCACAAGGACAATCGATCTAAAATTTTCCAGAAACATTTGGAACGTTATGAAAAAGCAGGAGACTCATTTCTTAAGCGAATATTAACTGTTGGTGAAACATGGAACAATCATTTTGAACCCAAAAAAACAACACCTTACTAAGTTTCGTGTAGAAACATCCTTCATCTCCCACAGCAAAAAGTTCAAATCTCAGATGTCTGCAGGAATAGTTATGATGTCGATATTCTGTTATATGGAAGATCCAATTTTGGTTGACTTCAAACCTAATGGTCAAGCATCAAATAGTGACCCAAAAGACAAGGTACACTTTGAAAAGACCTGATTTTGCCTCAGGATAAAGCTAGACCCCATACAGCCAAAAAATACAGTCCGGTGGTTCAAAATCTTGGCTTTCAGCTGGTGGACCAAGCGAAATTCATCTTTTTGGTCTATTAAAAGAAAAGTTGCGAGGTGTAATTGAGACACCACAAACAAGCACAATTACAAAAAAACGCTGGAGAAACCCCACACTTACTGATCGTCGAGAACGGTCAAGATCCAAACCATCTAACCAAACTGGTTCTAATGTTGATGAAATAATGCCAAGAAATAGACATTTCTTCTTCTTTAGCAGTTATCAATGAACCAAACTATTTAAACGATGTAGCAGCAATTAAAAAGAAACGTCCGAGAAAACCCACCCTCACGGGTTGTGTAGAACGAGCAAGAAGTAAAATAACTAACAAACGTGACCCTCCTACTTATGAAATAATGCAAGAAATATACCCTCCTTCTTCTTCAGCAGCTATCAATGGAACAAACTATTTTAACGATGTTGCAGCAACTACAAAAAAAAGTAAGAGAAACCCCGAAAAACATACACGTACACATATTGATTTATGTTTCTATTATTAGTAGGATTATTAGGACGAGTGTAAGCATGTACGTAGAAATACATTCTCAAAGAGAGATAAGAGAACCTGTTTTAAGATAGCAGTAAATATAATAAAATTGATTTCTTAATATGTGGTAATATTTCTGTAATGATAAATAAATTACATGAAATTATGAGAGTTGTATTTAATTATCAAAGTAATAATTCTGACTAATATTATATCCCTGATTCATGATATTCATTTAGAAGATAACTCCTTAATCCTATCAGTACTATGTATTTATTACATATCCTCAGTCACAGTAGGTACTCTTTATATCTAATAGGAATAATAAGTTGTTTTTTGTGACTCAATATAGATATTAATATCTATTATTTCAACAGTTATATTATTCAATGTCGATTATATGAAATGTTAGGCAATAAACGTACACATTTGTAGGAATAAAGTGTCGAGGTAGTATCCTTATAGAGTACAAATGAATACAGTATATGATAATATATTTAACATGAAAATATAAAATGTTGTGTTATGTTTGAAATCTTTGACAAATAAAGTTGTTTGGTTTATTGAAATATGAATTCCGACAGAATATCCAAAGCATGAGCGTCTACTATATTATGTGTGGATACACCGATATATCCTCAGTCTTGCAGGATATTTGTTGTTAAAAGCAGAGCTTATTGATCGACTTTTCCTCACACTTTATTGTCTTTATCACTTGCTGCGCACAAGAAAACTAAGAATTTCCAGGGAATTTCTCAAGTTATTACCCGGTCTAAATACCAAGAGAGGAACAAAGACTTGAAATCTGATCTAGCTATTGAATTCATTAATTAAATGAATATTTTCTACAGTGAACGTAAATCGACATTCAGAATATAATGTCACTTATATTATTATAAGTCATGTCTGTAATGTCCTATCTTATATATTAAAAAACTTTTGCAAAACTAATGACAGCGACCCTGACCGTTCTACTTGACCGATTCACATGTGGGTTGTACCAAAACAAAGGTTAGCTGTCCTATATGTGCAGGTTTTATTTATATTTTGAAAATATTTATGTTAATTGGGTCAAAATGGAAAATAAACTTTTCTTATGGAGATTTAACATAGGGAAGAAATTTAAAGCTTATAACAGCGAGCCTGGCCATACTACTGGACCGATTTACACTCGGGTTGTACCAAAACAAAGGTTAGCGGTCCTATATGTGCAGGTTTTATTTATATTTTGAAAATATTTATGTTAATTGGGTCAAAATGGAAAATAAACTTTTCTTATGGAGATTTAACATAGGGAAGAAATTTAAAGCTTATAACAGCGAGCCTGGCCATACTACTGGACCGATTTACACTCGGGTTGTACCAAAACAAAGGTTAGCGGTCCTATATGTGCAGGTTTTATTTATATTTTGAAAATATTTATGTTAATTGGGTCAAAATGGAAAATAAACTTTTCTTATGGAGATTTAACATAGGGAAGAAATTTAAAGCTTATAACAGCGAGCCTGGCCATACTACTGGACCGGTTTATAAGTAGTCATGATCGTGACTGTAATCAAGAGATGCTAACCAAACAAAAACTTACCAGGTATAATATAACATCTAGAAAATTTAATATGTTATTTGTTATGTACTTAGAAACACAATTCTACACGTTTAATTACCACTCACCTAATTAAATGAAGTAAATTATCGATGCCATTGTTTCATTACGTTACTAACGCACTCTAATCGAATATCATAATGATTTTCTAAATGTCCATATCTTGTATGATAAACAAGTATTAATGAAAAACAAAAAGAGAATGTAGCATTCTATTAACGCTATAACAATTAAAAAATGAAAATACAAATACATATATAATAATACATCATAAAATACATTGCAAATGTATAATTCTTTAACAGTGAACAGAATTGATGTTAACTGCCACATAAATGGGTTTCTGGTAAGAATCTCGAGTAGAGACATGAATAATAAATTACGCTTGTGCGTGTGGGATGGTCGATTGTAGTGAATGTGTGGAAATAAACTTCTAAAACAGGTGTTAGAAATGCACCTCAAAGAATATTTCACTTGTATTTCTTAATTTTATTATGATTGCATAATATTTTAGGTGGAAATAAACGGAAACAATAAAACAATTAATACTGCAAGCAACCAATTTCAAATTATTTATAGTACACGCTCAAAAAAATACATAATATAAACCACAAATATGTTGATGTATTATATAGTTTATTTATCCCTAGAAATGATCATAGTACAAGCGAAATCTTAAACATTACGGAAGTAAAATTCAAAGGAGATAGAAAAAGTAATTTAATAATATTATAAATAAATATTGAGCTTGACTTGTGAGATAATATTAGATAGAATTTGATAAAACTTGAACATAAGATCTCACAATATTACGTTAACTTAATCCAACGTGTTTCAACGACAATGTCGCCATCCCCAGTGATACATGAGCTGCAGTTGTTAATGTGTATCTTTATATAACTATAAATAAGCTATAGTTTAGTTATTGTACCTCATGTATTACTGAGTATATCGATTTTATCATAGAAAATTAACACGCTCTGATACTAACATCAACAAACTATTTCAAAATACATTAAATGATGACTTTGGAAGAGGCCGACATGTGACCAAGCAGGGTATAGATCTGGTTTGCAACTGATTGCTGGACCATAAACTTATTGCAAATAAAATACTGAAAATATTCATATTTCAAATAGAATTATTTACGGCGTGGTAATATATTACAATAGGCATTCAAGTCGTTATTTTTTGTACGAATATATTGAATGCACAAAATGTAAAAACAATATATAAATACTTATTGCATACATTCTCAACGGTTACTATTAGAATAAATGTAATATGAAATAAGAAAATAGGAATAGGTTATTTATGTAGCTTAAATACCGGTATATTAAAATAAATATAATATTTAAGCCATATAATCTCCATCAATGAAGATGATCAAAACCGAAAAAGATCTTTACCCTGGTTTAGTTTTTGAATTTTATTTTTGTCTATTACATTATACTTTTCCACGAGGATGTATTATCCAGGGGTAACCTAATGACCCATTTAGGCTAATGTAAGTACTGTTTGGGGTATTTTGGACGCTTGGACACTTCATAAATTAAAATTCTAGAATTAAGCTAGTTTTGAAAATCTTAACTTAAAACACAAAGTATTTAGTGTAGGCCATTTTATTGTTTTGTATTTTTTCATTCATTGCCTAAATGCAACCATTTATTTTTCTCTAGGATTTATATTATAATTCCTCCGTTTAATCGTTAGTAATGTAACCTATCTGGCTTGCTTAACACTTGTTGCCTTTTATTTATTTCACCCTTTTGAATAGATAATACCATACAGTTTTTATAAATTTAATTTTTTTATTTAATACAATCAAAAACATTTTAAAAATAAATAATACATTTTTTCCTAAATCATTAAAACAAATACTATATATGTATATATATATTGCAAATTCTATAATTTGATATATGTGTTGCGTAAATATTACGTCATTTTATTAACCCTTTTATTTTGATTAAAAACAAGAAGAAAATAATGTATTCAAGTCCAACTAACAAAACGTATAAATGATATTTCTAAAAAAAACTTCAATTCGCATAGCGACGATGGTTCTTCCTGTCTGTTTCGTTCAATGTAATACTAAAACAATAACGCACATCATTGCCAGACTTCCAGTATGACAAAGCTTCTTCTTTCGTCAGGTGTGAAATATTGGCTGTCCAAAGTTTGGCAACAACGCTATAATTTGCCTGTATTGTTGTTAACACCTGCATCCTATAATTTACCTGCGAAATGTCACGTACACCATGTTACGTCATCACATCACCCCATGTATCATCCGATATTGTCCTTCAGAAATTGAATTCTGATTGGTTCTTGAAAGGTGTCATTTTCCTACCCTTGTCAAGCTGGCTTCATTACGTTTCAGTTTGGCCCCAGATTCCGACTCCGTTAGTCATCAGCGTCATGATGAATTTCACCAGCAACTGACAAATTTATATATATATTGTTCCAGTTCCAATTTACCATCATATTTTTCTATCATCAGTGCAGTTCTAGTTTTCTGTATGTGGATTGTGCAATGTGTGAGATTGTGGTTTGTATATTTTAATGTTTTGGTATGAAACTAAAAGAAATTTCTAAGTGTCTTACAGTGCGCCCATCTAACGAGACGTCTCAGAACAGACTTTCAGACAATCACGTAAGTACAAACCTACAATTGTTAATCATATATTGTAATTATTCTATATGCAGAATTTATGTTTTGAATTGTCACTGATTGGTCCTCCGGAAAAATCCCAGTATTTTTTCACATAGAAATACATAACAAAATCCCGTACATTATCGTACAATATGTTTGTTGCATAATTCTTGTCAAAGCCGGCTGACTTCACATGTTGTCGTTTTGGGTGATAACCAGTGTAAAGGTTTTTTCTATATAGATCTATGGTTGCCAATTTAAAATCAACTTTCATGGTTTATCTGGAGCGACAATCATTAGCACATTAGGATTAAATATTGTGTCTGTTTATATCTATTAAATTTTGTTTTTGTAATTATATCCACCAATAATATTCTGCGAGGAAAAAATATGCGAAATTATCGTTCCTTTATTCGGTTTATGGTTACGGTCGTTCCATTGGTCAATTTATTTGCATTAATTACCCCTTTTCCTCCGGTATTACATTGTCCAGTTTGGTTATTAAGATAATTGAGACTTTAATTACATTTTGTTTTTGATTATTTTTCAACATTGTGCTCACCTGACACAATAATTGATCAACCTGCCGAAAATGGTGTGCCGTATTAAAAAAAAAAATTTAAAAATGATGAACTACATTTTTTGCAGCGTTGTAATATAACTACAATGGCTAGTTAAAGTACCGTTACCAAATTATAACTTTTTTTATATAAATAATATACGTTCTCTCCGTAAATTAGTTTTCATTTAAACTCTTAGAGTTCCCCTTTTTTCCTTCTTATTTATTTTTATTTTTTCAGGTTTCTATTCTACTTATATTCTATCTCACTTTTATTGTCACCATTTAAAAAAATTTTATATACGTATATATAATTTTTTGCCCAAAATACTACCCATTATCAATATAAACAAAAACACCACCTTAGGAATAAGCTTGTTCTTATTTTTTCAATTATAAGATTACTATGAATAAATACTGTTGTATGCTTGTCGTTCAAAGAGTTATCTTTTCCCCGTTTTTCCATATCTCACTATCACCGAATTTCATCATTTTGTGAATAATCGTTTAGCTTTTTATTGACTATATCTGAGTATTTAGTTCCTTAATACTTAGATTTTTTTTCTGCCTAATATTACGTATATGATTTCTTAGTTACTTTAATCTGAATTTTTTTTTTGTTTTATTTTATTTTGTGGCACCAACCAGGTTGCTGGGAGTATAACCTGTTTATGAAATAGCCTACTTTACTTTATTATCTTCTCGCTCCTCATATTCCTTTATTGTTCAGTCATTCCCCTTTAACACCCCGTAACCCTCCACATCTCAATTACCCACCACAAACTGTATAACCCCCCATTTACTTCCACAATAACCAACAGTCCACATATTTCAACCTCAATTCCGACACCCCCTCCTCCACATGTCCTACACTCACCTCCTAACCCTCACTGCTTCCCCTAAATATTCTCCTTCATTACATCCAAATCCTTTTTGTTCTTTCTGTATAACCAATTTTCTAGCAATGACCAGGTCCCCCCCTCAATAGTAAAACCATTCTTGAATTCCCTCAACTTTTATTTTACATAATATGACTAATTTAAATAAAATACAGAGTATACCATTCCATTTAAATTATAGGGCTGATTTTTTTTTCGAATTTCTCGTTTTTGTTCTTTTATTTTACATCCTGTTATTTTATTTCGAATTCCATTCTAGTTCTCCATTACTTTTCAAAATATATACTTTTTTTCTCTAAATTTCTCCCTTTTAGTTTTCTTCTTTTTTAAAAATAAACCTCACATATAAATAAATATTGAACTTGACTGTGTGAGATAATATTAAAATAGAATATAACTCGAAAACAAGATCTTACAAAAATTACGTTTACTGAATCAAACGCGTTTCCACGATGGCGAATTTGTCGTCGAAATGCGTTTGATTCAGTAAATGTAATTTATGTGAAATCTTGTGTTCGAGTTTTATTCTGTCCACACCTAACATATTTTTTTCTTTACCCTTAACGATTTCTTTTTACCATTTACAAGATATAATATATAGGCCTACTCTCTAATCTACAGTTGTTATATTATCCTGTGTTTATTATTTTTATAACTATAAATAAATAAGTAACTAGTATAAATTAGAAGCCTATAAGGACAATTTCCCCTATCAACATTAAAATACTATTTATACGTAAACAATATTTTTTGTTAAATCTTATTTTCTGTCGCATTCATCAGCTGTTCAATAGCAACATAATATAGGCCGCGGGTAAAACTGGGTTTACCAAGTGTATGATATCTACTTTTTCAAATGTAAATAGCTAGTATGTATTCTATTTTGACATCTGTGAGTCTGTAAACCTAAAAGAACGTATGTATCTAGGTTTAGTGAGAGTTTACGTATGTTGAATATTTATATCAATATGTTTTGTTATATATCTCGAGTCAGCAAGTCATAGCTTGGTAATTAGTTCTGAATAATTTTCACGTTTTAAAGTAACAGAGAAACTCCTTTTCTTTTCATTTTTTGTCATTTCGCATTTTATATTAATTCTCATGTAAAACAATATTATTCGAAACACTAAACCCTAAACGTAAAATTTGAATACATTTTGTATACTCTTTTCTAAGCCAGTACACAGGGTTCTGAATATAAAAACATTATTTTTTATCGACTCAAAAGAAAGTTATAAACTATTCTCTTTAATTGAAAGTTATTTATTAATTAATTACTTTTCGCTTGTTTTAAAAAGCAAATTACCAAATTCTTTATTGTACAGTTATTATGGTACAAGATATATACGATGTCTTAGTGTAAGCTTGAATAAAAACCTTCTGCAATCTCATCTACCTTATGAAATATTAAAAAATCTGTTAAAAATTAAGAAATCGTATTTTACAACGTAAACATAAAGTGGTGGTCTACCATGTAATTAACTTTTTTCAAAAACGTTTTCGTGCTATTAAATTTTATTTAATAAAAATTAACTCTTTAAACTTTTGGCAACTTTTTATTATTTTACTTCTTTATTATTTTTTATAAGATTCTCTTGTTATATATATATATATATATATATATATATATATATATATATATATATATATATATATATATATATATATATATATATGCATATTCAAAAACAGAAAAAAACTAAAATTAAAATATAAATAAAAACAAAAAAAAAGTCAAATCAACCCTTGTATTTCTCCACAACCCATTTATTGTTCAAATATATATTTTTATAAATAAGTATAAAAGAAGATGTAGATATATATTTTAGATTAATGTTCATAGACTTAATCAATTGTATACATGTTATGTTTTGGGTGATATTGTTGATATTTCGGTTGATATAAAAAACTTAAAGGAAAATTAATTAGAAATTTCATATGTAAAAAAAAAAAATAAAAAATTCTTGTTCAATAATTTTTAAACAAATTATTGTTTAAATTGTTATTGCTGTTATTAAAATTTGTCATATTTAAAATAATACATTTTAAATGGTTCACTGAAGATAATAAAATTCATCTGGACGGGAATACTGTTGTTCGAGTTTTTTTAAGTCAAACGACATGGAGGGCGATCGTAAGTTTGTTTTTAGTTTCAGTATAAAATCTGGGCTCACGTCTTTGTTTTAGGCTTAGTTCTTTACGTAATTAAATTTATTTGTTCATTCTTTTTTCATTTTATTTTGTAAATATCTTAACAGGCGTAACACATTTTATCTACGTTAATTTTGGATTTTCTGTAATTATTGTTGCGTGCATTATCAAGCACCATGCCAGTCAATCGTGTCATGTGAAGGTTGATTGTTTGACGGAATTAGAAGAATTGCTGTGCAATGTGGGAGAACAAAGATTGGAGAAGAGGAGTGTGTAATAAATAATAAACGGCATGCTATTAAAAGTAAATTAATAATAACGAAATACAAAACATATATCTGAAGAAGGTTGTCTATAATTAGGTGGGCATTTTAAACGGCGAATAACATATTTATGAAGAGCCGTGAGGGCACTGAGGGAAAGTAATCTTACGAATATCAAACTAGTATAAATACTAACTACTAGAAATCAGTTCTACCTAAATACAAAATTGTGGTAGATTTCATAAAACTTAGGAAAGGTTACGAGTTACCACTTTTTTACAATCTCAAACTCAAAAAAGAAATAGTAGCTTAGAAAATCATGAGAAACGGATTACGTACGATCCGAAAGAAATCCGCTATAACCAGTCCTGTAAAACCGGCTTGTTTATATATTTGAAACACATATTTAATTGTAATTATGACATGCATTATTTATAAAGAACAATATCACTCCTTACTTACTTTAACTTAGTTTCACTCCCAACTGAAACATAAATATATATATTACTATTAGAATGTTCTAGTTAGAAATAAAGATTAAGAGTCTTAATTTAATAATGAGTTTATATATAATAATATAAAAATAAAACATATGTAGATATTGCCTACTGTTTTCTACTGATAAGTTCAACCACATTTATTCTGGCGTCTCCTTTCATATTTCAAACAGAAAAAAAAAGTGGATTTCAAACCCTTTTCCACATTGAAGAGATTTTTTTTTAAATACGTGACATAGTATTAAATGAGGTTATAGATAGTTGCTATAACGAACACATTAACTCCATTTATTGTTAAAATATGTTTGTCTGGTTTCCATAGAATTGGTTTTTGTAGTTATTTTAAGAATACAACAGCTATTACGTAATGTTTAACATTGGTTTTGTTTCTTTTAATTCTAAAAACTGTTTTTGCAGTCAATATTATTATAACAGTTCTTATCATCTGAAAATTTCTCGGTCTGGAGGATATGATTAAGTGAACATGAAAGAAATTGGCGGTTAGGTTATAACGATTCTAGTTTTTCCAGTCATTATAAAATCATACCTTAACTGATATTTATTCTAAGAATTTTATTTGAAATTCTCGATTTTATCGATTTTAGAAATATTATAAATTCAGAGACTTTTTGTAATAATGTTAATTTAGTTTTAAACAATCAAACAGAATTCTTGTCTTTTCCCCCACTAATTCAACCTTTGTTAAAGCATGTTTAAAACACACTGGGTTTTGCAGCTACGGGTTCATTGGGTTCATTATCATGTAACGGGACTTGGTTTCAAAGGAGTGTATAATTCTTCTTAGATTATTTAGTCTTTGTATGAGCCTCGTCAATGTCGTAACTGGCGAAATCATGGTCGGCTAGACCAATAAATTGTAGAATTTAACAAAAGAAACTGTGTTTGTTTTATTTGTATAATTTTGGGTTTTGTTAATAATAACTTTATAATAGGATACAGTTCATTCTAAATATTTAAATAAATCACTAAATTCTAGTATTTTGAAGAGTTGAATGAACTTAAAGTCTTGTTTGTAAAGAGGTAAAAATCATTATACTAAATTATCACAAGTAAAAGGTTTGTTGTAATTTGTTTATATTTTAAAACAATTGTACTTCTATTAAGAAATTATTGAACGTATTTTTTAAATTAAGTAGCTGCTTTTCATTTAAAACCAGTTACATATTCAGAGAGACAATCATTCACCCTCATATTATAACAGTGAACAATTATAAATTAAGTTGTAAATGCATATTATGACGGTACTCTCCGTCGGTTATGTTACACAATAGTGTAGGACACAATGTAATTTAAAATATTGACTTTGAAATATATAAATAAATCTACATTTAATATAACTACACTTTTTATTTTACACATATAACTAATGCAATAGTTTATGAACTCCCAAATTGATCAGAATATCATGAAGGTTAATAATTTAAGAATAATTATTCAGTAGTTCAGTAAGACAAATACAGTAGTATCTACTGAACTTCAAAAACTACCCTCCGTCTAACAACCATTATGAGCCTTCAAAAGATTAAATACTTAAAGGTGTTGAAACTTCTGTAAGAGGATATGAGATACTTGACGTTTGTTAATTAAATTGCTCTCAAGTGCACAACTCCGTACCAAACAACCTTTCTCTCAACGGATATTTTAATTTTTGCGTAAATATTTTGTAAAACAAATTTAGACACATTTTTTCTTTCATCATTATTGATGTTTTTGAAATAGTGTATACAGGATTAAAGTAGGTTAATTTATTTCACTTGTTTTTAGGATGTTAAAAAAAAGTGAAATATTAATGTTACTTAAACCTATTTGCATAATATTTGTTTAAAAAAGGAAGGATATTTAAGTAAACAATGTATTTTTCTTTTTTCTTTTTTTTTTTTTTAAGTTATCATTATCTTTTATTGATTGTAAGTGACCATTTTTTAATAAGAATTAAAAATATTTTGTAGGTGTGTGGAAATTAAATTTTTATTTTTTATTTCGAATATCAGAAGACGCACAAATTGTAGACACATTGTTCATGTTGAGTTCCTGCTTTATTCTTAAAGATTAGATTCTTTACAAGTACAACTAAATTTTACGTTTATTGCCAAATATTATACTTACGAGTGAAATACAAATGTTGACAATATTAAATTACGTCTACTTTGTAATATCAGACTAACTATGTAATTAAGTAGGCCTACAAGAGACTCATTAAGAGACCTTTGAGTAATTATAGATACACATAAAAACTATCTTAATTTGAAAGCTGGCTCGTTCCTAGAATGTTTAACACTTTCAACAATAGATTGACAAGAAAAAGATAATAAATTGATACAACTTATCGATTATATAGAATCTTTTAAATGCGATTTGTATTGCATTGTAGAAAATATATTAACAAGGAAAAAACTTTTATTTCTATCATTTGGGTACCGTACGGTTTATTATAAGAGTCTGAAGTTTACAGTATAATATAATCAAATTATTATGAAATAATTTGTAGTAACTAATCAAAATTAATATATGAGAAATGACTTATTATAAAGTGTATTGTTTTTAATGAATACAATATTTCGAAAGGAATTTTTAATTGACAATATTCGTCTTTAGAAATAGCCCATCGGTATCAGAGCTCTTTGCTAGTCCTTTTTAATTGGTCACCTTAAACTGATTATTTTGCTCTAAAATGCATACGAAATTAATTCAGAAAATGTTATAAGTTAGAATCTATTAATTTATATTATCTTTTTTCATAATTCATTTATTCTTTGTGATTCTTCATTATTGTTAAATACTAAGTGTTAGATGCATTTTAATATGAGCCAATGCACGTTAATTAAGTTAGTTACATATATCTACTGTTTAAATATTCCGGTAAGATATTTAAGAGAAATAATCACTTAGCTTCCTTAAATTTTTTTTTAAACATGTAACTTCTTGTCATGGCTTATATTACCACTACAAGTCAGCTCAATTACAAAAACAACACTTTTTTTAAATTCACACAATGTTTAAGAAAAAAAAATTCTTTACTTATATAACCGAGTTGTTTTACATGTGTTGTCGTTAGTTATATCCCCCCATTAGAAGACTCTTATGTAATAGGATACTAGTTATTGACAATATATTTTAAACACAAATTTTATGCGTCTACAATATTAGGTTATTGTTAGAATCCAATTTAGGTGGCTTAGATTAGAGTGAACGATGAACTAACATCCCTGGTAATATCGTATAGTAGTGGTAATATATCCATATGTAAATAAAATCTTTCTGGCTTTCATTACTGAAAACATAATTAAACTTGTAAATGAAATTGCTCTACTTTATAATAGAAAATTTTAACAATCACAAACACTTGAAGATAATTTAAAATTATTTGCGTTTTCGTTTAAGTGGTTTTTTAAACGAATTTCATCTCTGCCGAAATAACTAATATCCAGATCATATATTTTTGAAGGTGGATTTGTTAAAGGTATTTATAAAATTATAAAATAAAATAAAATCATATCAGTATAAATCTATATTGACAAAACATATTATAATAATAATTTATAAACAAATAATAATACAAATGTAATATATAATTATAATGTAATTAATGTAAAAACATAATAATTACATCAGTAAAAATAATAGTAACTATACATTTTAAGTACATCTAAACAGTAAAGATTAAAAATCTTCCTGTTTTCAGTTGGTTATTTATATTCATAGTTTAGGTAGTTATTAATATTAGGAGAGCTTTCTTCAAAAAATCTAAGGTACCATGAGACCATACTTTAATAATAACTGAGTTTAATTGTAACTAGCTTTAATGGGCACGTGTATCATACAGGATTGATTAACAAAAAATCGTATTGTTTGAACATACGTATACTTTTTAACCAAAAAAATATAAAATATTAATATTTTTAAAATGTATTGGCTTTGAAAGTTACTGTAGTAACTACAAAAGTATAATTTGAAAAAAAATAAATCCCGTATAAATGAAGAACGAAACAACGAGATGCATTGTTTTTTGATATTGCTTATTTTAATGAGTAAACAAAATGAATAGAGAGAGGTTTGTAATTTCAAATTTCAGTTCATGCACCGAAGTTAATTCTAGTGCTTAACTGAAGAATGAATGTATTTATGAAATAGAACATCCTATAGACCAGCATAAATTCTAATGTATTATTATAGAATTTGTGTCCTATATTCTAATGTTATTATTAAGAAATATACAAAGTTCTGAAAAATATGACGAATTTACTACGAATAATTTACTATAATATGAAGAAATTATTAAAAACTTGTGTATCACTCAAAATATGTTTTATGTCCTTAATATATAGATCTTTGTACGTGTGTGATATATGAATTTTATTTTTCGTTATTTAATCTTTAATATGTACAATATGTAACTATAAATAATTGATATTTTTAGAATATTATGAGTACAGTTTAGAATAAATATATAAACAGTTTTACGCTCCTTTAGTCGTTGAAATTAAAAACACTTTGGACACTTTAATCAACAATGATCAAATGAGCAATTTTGTACAAAACACCTTATTTCATTATGATGTCATCTCATCATCCGTGGTTCTATGCACAAATAACCTGTTATAATAACTTTTTTTTTGTTCATGTAATAACTAAAGACGTTGACTTAGTCATTGAAATGTTATATTTAATCAAAAATGTTGATCTGTACTTTCAACTTAGTACGTATATTAAGTACGTAAAATAAAGTATTTGTAGTAATGTATTTGGTAGAGTACTTGCTCAAAATCCGAAGCCTATATATAATATAATATTACTATTTTAGAGGTTATGTCAAATGTATGTACATTGCCACTTAATGATGGTTTGATATTTTTCTGTTTCTTAGACTAGGGTGTTAATCACGATAGAAACATCGCTTATATTCCAAAAGGAATTTTACAACATTTTTATACGAGTTTGTTCAAACATGTTAAAAAATTAATTTGTACAATAATTATATTAATCAGGACTCGCTTTAGGCCTCGGTTCCACCCTCAGAATATTATTCTTAGGTTGTAGTTTCAATTTGTCCTTAGTCTATATTGGTGTTTATCACAGATTTTTTGTTCTAGGTTTATCTCTGTATGATTGGTGATAATTTATACGATACCATCTAATAGTCGTCCATTGATTTTTATGTACACAAATTATGACATATTTATGGTTAAACTTTACCAATAATATGTATCAACTCTTCATTATTTAATAATTTTAAAACATGTATATTATTAACAATAAATCTACTAACTTCAATGAAACAATAGCAAGTTGAGATAGGAATGGAGTACCTCTTCTATACCTCAATATATTCCCTGGAATCAGTCGTTGTTAATGTATTGATTGTTCATTTATTTACATTTTGAAAACTTATACAGTGTCGTCTCACTTCTTATTGTGATGTAGTGTCAATCTTAATTCAAATTTATTTAAAAAAATTAAAATTTGTAATCATTTTTAACAATATCTTATAATATGATTTATAGATGTTAAATTTAAATAATTCCTTAAAGTGTTAATGTTCACATACTAACGTAATGCCAGCTACTGTTAATATGAGAAACAATCGAGTTCTCCATGTATACTCATATGTTGTGTTTCAATCATCAAATAATTTAAAACATTTTGAAATTACTACCACGCTCAGAAGAAAGTGCAAGTGATTTTGTCATTACAAAAAGATAAAGAAATTAGAACACAAGTTACTTTATTGGTGGTAATTTCCACTTGCATATATTATGAATATTTAAAAAGCTACCTCTTTAAAAGGAAATTATTGTAACTTGCCAGAAAATAAAATAAACATAAAATATAAATGTTTGTATTTTTTATCTCTTCATGTGTGTTTTAATGTAAACATTTCTCTCATGTAATCTCGTTTAGTAGGTTACGTATTCCATTTAACAAAAACAAGACGACTATATAAGATTTTCTATTAAGTTTAAATATGGGATTGAAAGTAAATAAATTACACCATTTCTTGGTGGATTGGAAAAAGCACTGAAATATCTATTAAAATGAAACCCAGACGTTGAGAAGAAAAGAAACACATAGGTGTTCAAAACAAAAATTATTTTCCGAATTTATTAGCATTACAAATTGTACCACTATTATTGGTTCAGATCAGTATATAAATATCTAAAACAACTACTTGAAAATATTAATTTCTCCTTGTTTACAATATAATTTTATCTTTGGTTGCGTTTAAAATTAAAAGTATTACTAAAATATAGTAGTTTGTTTTCCATTACACTGAGCTCCATTACTCTGAATATTAATTTTAAAGCTATAATAAAAAATATGTTAATATTTTTAAATAATACTAATTACAAATGATGTTGTGGTTATGGCAGAACTGTCTTCTAAAGTGGCATTTTAGATGTTTGCGATTTGTTTTCAGAATGTTAGAATGTATCTGCAAGTAGTCAACAACCATTATAACAACCTTCAATTTGAAGAAATGCTTAATGGGAACTCTTGAAAGTTATGACGAACATGGCGTCAGGCAATTATTTTACTCTCAAGTTCTCTCCAGCAGTGCTAATAACTGTGATAATTGTGATAATAAGCAAAATTGTGATAATATTATTGGAAAACAAAACAATATTCCTATTCGTTATTAAACATTTAAAACCTCCATTTGAACATTGCAATATATTTAGACAAATTGCTGTATAAATTAAATACTGTCAAATTCTTCCTACAGAACATTGAAGGAAATCTGATATAATTTCATAACATTATCATATTATTAGAAAATATTAAAGTAGCTCAGTTTAATCATTGGTTGTTATGTGTTATGCAAGACAGCTCTTACCGTGTTTTTTTTTTTAGCAAATTAAATTAATACTAGTTCTAATCGATTACGTATAGCTAATATTGTGTGTGAAAAAAAGATGCGGGTAACTTAATATACTAATTTAATTTATATAACATAATACATTATCTCGAAAGAAAGAATGTGTCCAAATAGGGATTGATGTCAGGTAATGATTTTAATAGAAGAACTGCTATAGATTAAATTTTAAATGTAAAATTTGGAAAAAAATTTAGACCAAATATAATATAATGAATAAATTAATACTCTTTTTATTAGTGGAAACGACAAATCAACGATAATTAATAACGTCAAACTAGTTTTCTTGTTAGCTCTTTTTTGAATGCTCTTCGCAAGTTGTATTGATTTCAATAATGTATTAAAGTCTAATTTTTAAATTCAATTAGACTGCAAATAATTAAAACAGTTTATGTATGATAAATATTCTTATACCAATAAGCACTCTAATTGAGTTCTGTATTTATATAAATATAACTTTAGTCACTTTTAGATAAAATTGAAATTCTCCTTCATGATTCATTACAAACTCACATTATCATTCATTGTCCACTATTAACTTAACGTTAAAATATTTAAAACACGAAAATTTATGTATAGCTTCTGCATTATCACAAACTTTTTAAACTAATTTTTTGATAAAAATTACAAAAGTAAACAAAGTAATTTACATTTACTATATTTGAGGGTATGTGGTTTGTATGTATTAAATTGCATTTTTATTTGTGTAATATCACCAATTTCTTCGTTTACATAATATCCCATGTCAAACTATAACGACACCATATTTGAACAAAAACATAATTGGAATTTAATAAATACTCAACTTGAAATACATTATAAAGCTGTTTGATATATGCTCATAGAAAATAAAAAATGTACACTATTTGTAGAAAAATATGATCGATGAAAGCTCACCAAAATATGTAACATATAATTATAATTACAATAATAATATCGTTTAAGATATTTGAGAAAATGGGTTTGTATAATCAATAACATTACATTTTTATGCGTTTAATTTCACCAATTACGATGTTTGTATCATTCCTCCACGTTAACCTATTCATGATTAAATTTAAGATCTAACAGAAACTTAAGGCAATTAAATTTTGTATCCTGAAAATATTAATAATGTCTTAGTTCTACGCTTATAGAAAATTTAAAATCTATACTACCTATGACAAATTTTATTGGGGAAAGTTCACAATAATATATAATAACATGTAATGATATAACTATGTATATAATAACTAACTATGTATGATATAACTAACTATATATATATATATAATATATATATATAGATTTATGTATAAGACCTTTCGAGTGCCTAATGGTACGGGCGACGACCTATTGGAGGCCTGGAGTGCTTGAACTCAGGCATTCAAAAGGTCTGTTTTCATACACTAAAACGACCTTTTGTGCCCTCTGTATAAAGCGAAAACGTCGACGAACCTTTTGGATGCCTAGAGTGCCTGGTGTGAAATGTACGGGAGACGATATTTTGAAGGCTTATATACGATCAGTTACAAATGCCACCTATTGAAGTCTTACACGATCAGTTACAAAAGTAACCTTTTAAAGGCTTTAGTTGACGCCTGTTCCTGTTAATTTCTATTTTCTGACGCCTGTTATCACCATGGTATAAGTCATCGTGTTTTAGAGACCTTTTGAAGACCTGCTATTATTTTAAATAGAACCTTTTGAAGACCTTATGCTCTCCAATAAACTTAATTTTGACATTACTTTGTCTGAAACATTATTTGAGTAAAATTTTGCGTCACATAACAATATTGTATAGTTTTAATACAAAAAAAAATTGATTTAAAATTTTTCTCATATCACTTACTTTCTTTCATTAATACCATTGTTTGTCAAATACTAATGAAGTAACTATTTATTTTAAATATAACTAGAGGGTACATAATCCTCTGTTCGCGGTACAACTCCCGTTCAGCCATTCGTTGTCCTCGTTTTCATAATATAGTTAACAGAATGTTAAAATATGTTACACATTATTAATCAGAAGACGAAGATAGTTACATTTATTTCTCCAAACAAGTAGGCTACGGTATTTATTTTTTCAAGTTTATAAATAAAACTATATTTTAACTAGTTACCATTTTACTTTCACACTATACTATAGTATGGAGAAAGTATAGTGTTCGCAAAAAAAAATCGATGATGAGATTTTTGTGGATATACCCGTTTTGGGACCCCCTGAGTCCAAAAAAGTGGTTTTTACAAAATATCTGTCAGTATGTCTGTATGTATAAAAAGCTAGAGAGAAAAATATTCGATCGATTTCAAACAAATATGCACCAAGCATGTCAATTAGGCATGCTTTATTTTTGTTTAAATTTGTTTAACAACAAAACACACGTCATAGTACTTTTCCTTGCCCTAAAATGTATGTTATACTGTACAGTCCTAATTGTAGTTATGCGATTTATTAAGCAGAAAAGTGTCTTAAATTAATTCAGCAGCCTAAACAGTTACTTTTGGTAGTGTTTAACAACAAAACACATGTCATAGAACTTTTCCCAGCCCTAAAATGTATGTTATACTGTAAATATATGTTAAGTGTACTGTTTAATTTGTGTGTGTGTGTGTGTGTAAATAGTGTGCGTGTCTACGATGAGACAGCGAGTTTGGTCCCGCCTGTTTAAGTAGCCTATGTATAGTCCACTACAAAAACATGTATTAAGTATCAAAGTTTATTAATATTTCACTACAATTATTATTATTGCATTTTATAGTGTGAAGCATAAATATTTACGTTATTGAAGAACGTTAGTTTCCGTTAACGTTTCGTTCTGCAAGTTAGTGATAGACCTCTCACCTGTGTATTATTTTCATTTTTCGTATTTTGCGGAATTTGAGAAATTTTTCGGGCCTATGAATGACTCAACGATTGACAAATATTTTTCCCCCAAAAATCCGAAAGGTTTAAAACGTTTCAGGGCGTACAGTTTGCCAGAACTTTCGGAAGACGCAAGTGTTTCGTTAGGAATGTCGGAAACGCATTGTGACAAGATGGATAATGCAAAGGTAGGTGACACGACGCATGGACAGCTAATGACTGGGTTGAGTAACTTGCTAGATACAAAATTATCAACATTGGCTACTAAAAAAGACCTCTTAATTGTGTCTTCTGAGGTGAGAAGTCTGACGGAAGAGAACAAAGTTTTGAAAGCAAAGATAGACTGTATTAAGAAACAAGAACAGGTTATTATGGATAAGCTTAATGATTTAGAAGGTAGATCTAGACGTAACAATTTAATTTTTGTAGGTCTTAAATGGAATGGTCAGACAGACTTTAAAGCCCTTGTGAAACAATTCTGTGTGGAAGTGTTAAAGTGTAATGGCAGTTTGTGGGTCAATAGAGCGCAACCATTAGGAGCAAAGGGCAGAGCAATAATTGCCCAGTTCCCTTCAGATGACGATATTGGGTGGATCATGTCCAATGTAAATAAGTTAAAGGGAACATCTTATGTCGTACATCGGGATTACACACAGGATGTAAGATTAAAGCGAGCCTACCTTGCTGCAGTCTGACGGGAGATAGAAAAAGAGTTGGGAAGACGTCGTATGCCGTTAGTTTTTGACCACATTAGAATAGAATGTGTCAAATTCACCTGGAAGGACAACACACTGATAGCCGGCCGAACGGATGGAATAGTGAAGCTGAAGGATCTATTCAACTACGATTTCTCATCGCGCATAGCGGAGTTGAGAAAGGACGGTCCAGGGAAACTGCAACCAGGACGGACAGACGAGAATGGAGTGAAGACAACATCTTCTTAGGGACTAAACACCAATTTCTCAGGACAATGTTCTCAAACAGCTCATAAGGAGTTGGACAATATTATAGTGCCTCAGACGGTTAGCAATTTTAAAATATTGTCTTATAATGTATGTGGACTAAGAGCCAAGGTTGGTGAAGATTATTTTTTTCATTTACTAAATAAGTATGATATAATTTTGATATTAGAAACATTTATATCTGAACATGATGAAGAGTTTATTGTTAAGAGTCTTTCTAATTTTAAAATCGATTTTTTTAGTTTTGCTGAAAGAAATGCTAATTTTGGAAGTACAATAGGAAGTATTATTTGTTGTGTAAATTTACAGTCATCCTTTACTAAAGAAGTTAGTTTCGTATGCAAACGTAATATAAAATTAATTGAAATTAAAAATTGGTTGGTTTTGCCAATTTATTTAAATTATAACAAATGGGAGAACAGCTTTGAAAATTTGTGTAATTTTATTAATTCAAATTCAGAGCAAAATTTAATAATAATTGGAGATTTTAATGGCCGAATATCTAACGAACAAAATAATTCTTATATGTATAATTATATTAATGTAACTAGTACAATTAGAGTGGTCAGAAATCGAAAGACAGGATATTAAATACAAGGGGGCGTAAACTTCTAGAATTATTCCTTAATTTTGGATTAGTGGTTTTGAATGGCAGAACGCAAAGTGATGCTGAAGGAGAATTTACTTTTATTGGGAAGATGGGTAATTCTGTAATTGACCTTGCGGTTGTATCAGTGAGTTGTTTAGAAATAGTAAATGATTTTGAGGTTATAAGTCATGCAGGATCGGATCATCTACCTATTTGTGTAAATTGTAAAGTTGGTAGACTTGCAGAGAGCCAAAGGGGTGGGGATTGTATACTACCATTGTTGCCAAGAATAAAATGGACTAATTCAGATAACGTCTTGTTCGGTAAAAACATAGATAAGGAAATGTCAACCTTTGATGTCTTGAATGATAACCAGATAAATGTCAATAGCATGATTCGTTGTATCAAACAAGCAGCCCACTTTAAACCGAGTACAAATAATAACACTACGGTAAACAAAAAACAACAATGGCTTGATTTCGAATGTCTGGTATCAAGGCAGCGAGCCTTTAAACTCTTAAAGCTGTTTCGCAAAACAAATTCAACTATGGTTAAAGTCGCATATTTAGAGGCAAATAAAAACTTTAAATCGTTATGCAGAACTAAGCGTAAGATACATTACAAATATGTTGTAAATAGTTTGGGGCAAGTTAAAGATGCAAAACAATTTTGGAATTCTATGAAAAGTTTTAAAAATACAAAAAGCAGATTAGCTGGAAATATTAGCTGTGTCGAATGGGTGGAGTATTTTAAAAATCTTTTGAATCCTCTTATTGTACCAAGGGATATTTCTTATACGGAACAGTATATTTTCGACAATGATCTCGACAAGCAATTCAACCAGCAAGAACTGCAAACGATTTTGGCAAAATTGAAAGATGGGAAGGCTCCAGGTTTTGACGGAGTACCGTATGATTTTTTTAAAAACGGCCCACGGTTTTTAAGTTCAAAGCTATTGGCTATTTTCAATAAAATATATATGGAAGAACGCGTTCTAGAAAGTTTTAAAAAATCTATAATTTTTCCCTTGCATAAAAAAGGGGATGTCAATTGTGTGCAAAATTACAGAGGTCTGTCATTTATAGATTGTATAGCGAAAGTGTTTGCTAGTTTATTGCACAATCGATTAAACAATTGGGTACACAGTCATTAAATAATTAGTGAATTTCAAGCCGGCGAATTTAGAAAGGGTTATTCCACCATAGATAACATATTCAACTTAACTAGTATGATTCAGTTGCAACTGTCAAAGAAGGGGGCGAAACTGTATTGTTTTTTTGTAGATTTTTCCTCTGCTTTTGATACTATTGATAGAAAGGCGCTGTATTTTAAGTTATCGTGTTTGGGTGTTTCTTCTCATATGCTGAATATTATAAAAGAGCTTTACAAAGGTACAACATCGGGAGTGTGGTGTAATGCGGGCGTAACGAAATGTTTTGAAACTAATATGGGTTTGAAACAAGGCTGTATTTTAAGTTCATTGCTATTCTCTTTATTTGTGAACGATTTGGCTGATATTTTATATGGAGGATGCGATTTTGAAGGGTTTAAGGTCAGTGTTTTATTGTATGCAGATGATATTGTTATTCTGTCCCCTACTCCTGGTAGTTTGCAGAGTATGATAAATAAACTCGAAAATTATTGTAACAAATGGAATCTTCGGGTTAATTTAAGTAAATCTAAAATAATGGTTTTTAGGAAAGGGGGTCAGTTGTGTAGAAATGAGAAGTGGTGGTACAAAAGGCAACGGGTAGAGGTTGTCAATAAATATAAATAGTTAGGTGTTATACTTACTCCATCATTGTCATGGGAAACTCAATTTAAGGACAAATCTATGGCTGCAAAATATGCTATAATCGCGGTATGGCACAACCTTTTAGGTAACGAGAGGGTCCCACTTAGTGCCAAGTTTATATTATGTTTTAATTCTATTGTGAAGGCGATTTTATGCTACAGTTCCCAGGTCTGGGGCTACAAGGAAAGCGATGAATTGGAAGGGGTATTTAGATTATTTATAAAAAGAATATTTAAGTTGCCAAATAACACCCCAAATTATGTCTTGTTTTTTTGAAAGAGGGTTTGAAAAGGTTTATTTGCATACATTGAGAATCCACCTGAATTTTCTTTTAAGGGTTGTAGCTTTACTAAAGAATAGATTGCCAAACATTCTTGCTAAACAAATAATAAAAAGTGGCATTTACTGTTACCAGGAGTGGAAAGTGTTAGGATATAAATACGGGATTGATGTGGATATGAGCAATATTGATAGGCTACGGGAACAGATGCTTAGTGTTATTGAAGCGGTCAGAGTTACTTGGGAGGGAGAATGTTTACAGAGGGCAAGAAATGCGACATATCATAAACAGTACCGGGACCTTGACTTTCAACTCTGCAGTAGACTTGTTTTATTTGATAAATATGATATACAAACAATAAGTTGGATCATCAAAGCAAGGGCGGAACTTGTTGACTTAAACTATAAACCGTGGTGTAACGATAAAATATGGTTATGCTCCTTATGCAACATAAATGAAAAGGAGAAGGTTTACCATTTTATTGCTCACTGCCCTATCCTAGCCGATATAAGAAATTTGTGCTTTTTCAAACGCAGTTTAAATAGGGGGAATTTTAACTTTTATTAAATGGGAGAAATTGGTGGAGATTGTGTAAATTCATGAAGATTGAATGGAAATTTAGATGGGAATAATAAATGAATTTAATTTTTAACTGTAACAGTACACAAAATTTTGGTTGGGAAGGGGGGTTACACCTAAGTTCTTGGAAGGATTACTGTAAATCTATTTATATATGTAAGTAATTTTAATTGTATAGCTGGTGCCAAATTAATTAGTTCTGTAGTAATTTATATTGAATATTTTGTATAATTATATGATTATATATGTATGGGTGCACTGATGGAAGGAAGGTTATATACACACAGGTTTATATGTGTAAATATATGTGACTCATAGTATAATTTTTAACTATATTGTTTTGTTTATGCCAACCCAGCTGACGGTCAAAAAGACCATTGCTGTAAAGTACTCTGTAAAGAAAGAATATTATTAAGTTTATTTCATTTTATTTTATCTTCTATAATTAATTAATTGTGAATTTATTTTATATTTTGTATGGAATACATGTCAAAATAAAGTACTTTTTCTATTCTATTCTATTCTATATTCTATTCATAGTACTTTTCCCAGTCCTAAAATGTATGTTATACTGTACAGTCCTAATTGTAGTTATGCAATTAAGCAGAAAAGTGTCTTAAATTAATTCAGCAGCCTAGACAGTTACTTTTGGTAGTGTTTAACAACAAAACACATGTCATAGTACTTTTCCCAGCCTTAGGGCATTTATTGTCTGAGCATTGAAAGACAAGAAATTGAGATATTCGGCAAAATACACTGGGAAATCCTCACACTTAACAAATATCATAAACCACCTAACTTATAGAAAGGTTTTGAACCCGAACGGCCATAAAGGACCACCGGGTTTTCACTAATTGGTTCTGTTAGAAGCATGCGTTAATGACATACCTATAAATATAAGTAAATATGTTTTTTTTCACAACCACTCCCGAAATTACACGCCCTTACTACATGTAAAAAAAAAGTTTGCTAATGGCCACCTTAGGATCGTCACGTTTAGGGAAACAGGTAATACAAATTTTCCCTAGGCCCTTTAGTGGAACCGACCTTATTAACCTATCTTGTTATTTGTGCTTTAGATAATAGTATTAATACATACAACTGCTATATTATAAATTGCAAATATACAGGATGCCCTCGAAATCTCTGGTCCCCTTTTGTGGATTTGTTCCTGGAATCGAGACAAACAAATTTCACAATATAAACATAGGTCAACGGTGCTTACTTTTTCGTCTGTCTGTCTGTACGTTTTTTCACAAAAAAATCATATGTATAGAACGGTTTCACCAATTGAGTTCAAACTAGACTTGAAGTTATACCTAATAATGATCTATTATAAAAAAAATAAACGATTATATCCAATTAAACGATTGGATATTACATCCAATGATGCGTTTAAAAATGGCGACTGTTAAAAATGTCATACCTAACAAACTAAAAAACCATTTATTTTGTCAAAAAATTTCAATACATCTTTGTTGTTGCACTTTTCAATTTCCTATCGGAAAGTGTAATTATCAAAACAAGTGGATGAAGGATAATTGTTAAGTTAAGGATTATAACAGCATAATATGTACACACAAATATATTGTTGTGTTTACTGTGTTGGTATAAGATGCCGGGTTGAACAAACCGATTATTACACATAACTTAACTATTATCCTTCATCCGATTGTTTTGGTGGTTACACCATCCGATACGAAATGAAAAGGGCTACAAAAATAATTTGTTGAAATTTTTTGTTAAAATGTAGGCATACGGTTTTTGGGCAATTCAGGTTTTAAATTTTCAAACACCTTATTGTATATAATCGGTTATCTTGTTTAAATAGATCATTGTTAGATTAAACTTTGTGCAAAGTTTGAGCTCAATCAGTCATATAATTCTCTAGATAAAAATTATTTAGTGAAAAAACAAATTGGTGGCTATGGGGAAACAAAGCTTGTCCGGACCCATGTCTAATTGATTTTTTTTCTCATTCTTATGTGCTGAATCATATCCTAGAATATTGCAGAGTAATTACAAAACATCCTGCATATACCTTAAAATCTTATTAAAATTATGCAAAACATCCCAATATTGTGATTACGTACGCTGTTATTATACTTAACTGTTATCTTTCGATTCTTTTGAAGTTACAACATCCGATAGGGAATTAAAATAGCTACAAAAAGGTGTCTTGAATTTTTTTTGTTAAAATGTACTGTTTTTGGGTATATTAGGTTAGAAATTTCCAAACGGTCGCCATTAGTTTTATGACACTAAGAGACATTTTTAAATATATTTTAAATGAGCCTGACGTTTTATCTTTTCGGGAAAATCATTGTTTTTAAAATTCCTTTAGACTTAAAGAAAGCGAACACTATCCCAATTCATATTGCCAACAATTAAAAATAGCGTATGCCTTTTACATTTTAGGAATCTTGATTATCTTAGTAATAACGATGCCATTTTTTAATTAAGATAATTAATATTACTACTGTTACATATTAATTGTAAACAAGTGAATGGATCAAAACAATAACGAACTTTGTCTAAGAACTGTTTCTTGTTAAATAAGAAAGTTTGTGTGTATGTATATATTGAAGCACACTTTAAGAGTGTTATATAGGTAAGGAATTTTTTTTAAAAGTAATAAATTTAAAATGGATGAGTCAGAGGTGGGAGGCACAACAAATTACCTGACGTTAAAGTTGAAGAAGTCTTGGAAAATATTTCAAAGTTTTTAAACAATAAATCGTACTACAGCTCTTCAACAACTCGAGCAGAATATTGGAGAACTCAAAAATTCCAATAACTTATTTCAATAACCTATGTATGGTCAAAGTTATAGGCTTCTTTGGCGCAGAAGGATAGCACTTTCGTAAAGGATCTTTAATTGTGGTGTCTTATATTTATTTAATTTTAGCAATAATAAATGAATTACAGTACTGTAGTTATTAGTTAAAGCACAAATTTGGTAATTTCCCTAGTTCACAATATTATCCTGAAAACGGAAAGATAGACAGCCAGAGTGAAGTCTATAGAGGACTTTATTTTTATTATATAGAGGAACTATATTAATCTTTGTTTTTCTAAATCTTAGGTAGTTGGTTCGAATCTAAATCTCGTTATTATTATTTTTTTTAATAAGCCTAAAGATTTCAATTTATTTAGGAAAGGCTATTTATAATACTAAATTAATTACGATTATACAAAGAAAGTACGTTTGTTGTTTTTAAGATTCGTGTTAAATAGAACAATGTTGAAAATACAATAATGAGACACCGTGAAAATAATAGAGGTTGCAGTTTTACAAGAACAGAAAAACATCCCCCCCAGCCCACATCCAAAACAGAATCACGGACGCATGTTATTCACAATTATCATCTCATCAGAGAATAAACTATATTTCCGTTCGCACAGTTGGTTTGTTTACATGTAGGGCTGTAGGTTACTCATCGACATTTGAAGAATTGTGGCAGGAAGTAGTTCTTCCTTCATTGGAACACACTGAGCATTGAGTTCAGATTTGATAAACGCATTTTTCATGTGACGTTTTACACGAGATTTGAAAATGATTTCCATTTTAAAATGTTAAAGTCGTATATATTGAAAACTTGTTAACCTTATAAAACAATTACAAGAGAGTAAAAACTTTTATTTGTTAATGACGAACAATATGGTATTTATATTTTTACTGTAGCAGTAAAAGAAAATATATTTGAACAGAAAAGGGAAAATTGCATCACAAATATTATATAATTTTAACAACAAATAAACTTGTGCTCTATAAAGTAAGAATCGGTTGACATTTGATGGTTGGAGAAGTGAGGGGTTGGTTTTGAGATTGTCTAGATAAACATTTATAGTTAGTTATAGAAATTCGAACAAACAATATTTTGTAGTAGCAAATTTTAAAAAAATAGTAGAAATAGGCTGTGGATATCTAGTTATGACCTCATATGCTTAGTAAGGAGGGAGTACTGCAACGTTGTCACATGGTGTTTTTTTTCTACCTGAGCCCATTCACTGTTTATTTTACAGTTGGACACAATATTAATATTTGCCCGGTCGCAAATTTGACTACATTTGTATTCAGGAACTTTACAACTATATTTAAAATATTTAATAATGTTTTTAATTGATTAAAAAAATACTATTATTAGGTCTGGAATATGAAGGACAAACGTTTATTTATTGTTTACCTTATTTTTGAGGGTCACTCAAATTATAAAATCATACTATGCCACGTAATAGTCAGACTTTTTTATTTCTAGAAATGAATAGAGGTGTAAGTACGCCTTTGATAAGTTATGTTGTTTTTCAGAGACAAGAACCCTTAGATGCCGAGGATCCCCCAAGAAAAAAAAACAAGTGTTATCCATTTAATTTACCTTTCTTAACGGAATTAATTCAACAAATCGGTCGGGAAGAACATCCTGGATAAATTGTATTGTTTTATATAAACTTTTGTTTCCTAAGTATTACATGGAGAGAAAATTGCACTTCACCGTCCAGTAGTACAATAAATCAATGATTTAGGCAACTCAAGACATATATGTAAGGTTAACATTCATTTCATCAACCATGATAATTGATCTGGTGATAATCACCCTGCTTGTCCAGAATTTAGAATAAATTTAGATAGTACTCAACAAAAAAACCTTTCAAAAAGGTAAAACTTTCGTAAGTATGACCTTGCGTTTTATTCCCTTTAACTTACTCAACACATTGTTACATTTTCCTTTTCCTTGTATCTGAAGTAATTTAATAAATAAGGCAGCGAAAGCATGAGAAATCATACTGGGGTGGGGGTTGTCTCTGAACACTATTCCAGTGGGCGACATATCACCCCACATTTGATTTATTAATAAATTCCTAAATACTACCATCTTGGAAAAGCAATTTTTATTAATAAACCAATAATATAAAATTTATTGAGCATATATTATATTAATAATCATTTCGAAGTTGGATTATACAAAGACTTGAATATAACTTGCATAATATCATCAACAACCATAAAATAGTATTTAGATTTTTTTAAAACGTGAGCAGTTAAAAATCGAAAATTCAATTTAAAACTTAAAATATTTCTAAAGAAGATAACATGAGCAATATTATTTTATATTTTATTTACAAGTTAAAGTTTTTTCCAGCTTCAACTACTGCATTTTCTAAGTTAAGACCTTGACTTTTATGAATAGTTATTCCATAACTATTGCAAATTGGAAATTGTTTTCTTATTATAAAAGCATTCCTCATTAATTGAAATTTAGATTCTATACGTTCTATAGAATATTGTCTTTTATTGGTAAGTTCAATTTTAATAGTGTCGACAACATTATTATTATCTCTTGTTACAGAAATAATAGTACCTATTGTACCATTAGCCAAGCCGATAGAAACATCAATATTTCGTCTTATCATAATTTTTGATACAGCTTTTATTTTAATTACTCTAGCTAATCCTGCAGTTCGTGAACTACCCGCTTCATCATTCATTAAAGACTTTATTCTTTTTTTGTGCATATTCTTCGCTCGAATTGTATCTTCGGCAACAAGCTCAATTTCCTCGGTATTAATTTTTTTTAACATAGCATCTTTAAGGTATCGCACATTTGATTGGTACCTACTTTGCCAACAGTATTTGATGGCAAAGTATTTAGAAAGTTACAAAGTTAAGATATTTCCACTTAAAAGTTTAAATACATGATTACGCATTAAGGAATATGTATAAGTAATATTTTGCGGATCATGACCAAATACTAATGAAGTGGCAAATGCTATCGCGAAAACGCCACAATCAACTCCATTAAGTTGCTGGGCTACAGAAGGAAATATAATCTTTTTCTTTTTGTTAAAATAAAATGGTTAAAGCTTTTTCAAAAAAAATTTAAAATCTGCATCTAATGTATCAGATTTTGAAGAATCATAAATATATAATAACTTACCATCGTAATAGCTACATAACCAATGTTCAGAATTAGAAAACAAAATTTGAATATTTTTTTCACCCTCAGCCATTGGTTTGATTTTTGAAAGAACTTGAAGTCTCCCGGTATGTTGAGGCTTGTAAATAGTAAACCGTAAAAGTAGGTTATGAAATCTTTCAATATGATAATCATTTAGACGTCCTCCATTTTTTATGATATTATAATCACAATTGATCATTAAATATTGAAGATGCCAAGAAGGAATTTGAATTAAATGAAAAGGAAAGTTTTTTATAGAACGCTCTCTATATATACGTAAGAGAAATTGTCGCATATAATTATTATCACAGTTATATCGCACATAATCTGGTCTAATACCATGTACAAGACATGTCGCAAAAGCAATTGCGAATATACCACAATCACACTCACTCTGAAGTTGAACTTCAGGCCACTTTATAGTCTTTCCAGATTGAAAATAAAATGGGTATAATTTAGCAAAACTAATCTATAAGTGACTATGATCTTTCTTTTCATTTAATGAGTCATAAATATAAATAGTTTCAGTGTCAAAAAAAACTGCACACAAAGTGACCTCTGAGCATGTCATCATCTGTTAAAGGCCGAAATAAAATTTGAATTCTAGATCTATCAGGAGAAGCGGGAGTAATCATATCATAAATTTGTAATTCTTCCATTCCTAAGAAATCAGTATTAAAACATTCTTTTATTAAATCGCTGAAGCGCTGTATATGTTCTACACCTAAATATGCATCTTTGTTAATAATAATACGTTCAAAATCTTCGTCACCAAAATCTAAAGCCATGCTAAAAATTTCTGTAGTCTTGTTTACTTTTTTTTTTCTTTCACAAAAATAATATTTCTTTTCGTAAGTATAGTATAATAAGTAAATTTCGAATAAATTCTTATTTCTTTTAGTGCAATATATATTTTTTCTTTTTAATGATACTTATATAAAATTTCATAATTTTATACTTTTATACAATTTGATACTTACGTTAAGTCTAAATAGAATACCGAAAATTTCAAAAACTACCACTATGTTAATTATTTCTTCCTGTCGCCCTTATAAAAAGGTACCTGTGAAGAAAAATTAAAAATGGTCGATAAAATACGTAAATTCTCGGGTGGGGATAAGTAAGGTAAACTACTGGTTTTCTTGTAGAAGTATATACATGCTAGAAAAAGTAATTTGTAGAATTGTGGGGTCCATTGTGTGGTGATTACACCGACAATGGGTGATGCGCGCGCAGATAGCCCCGACGAAACGGATGGACTATTATTTATTTAATTACTATTTATTATTTCGGAAGTTGTATAAATGTAAAGTTATTTAAAGTCAGTTTAGTATTTCAATATATTTTTGTAAAGATTTGACCTTCGATAAAAATAGTGTTTTAGATTGTCATTCAATCGCTTATCAGCAGATAAGATGTATGGCAGGATGCTAACAGACATAAATATCTCATGGTTCTAAGCCAAAGAAAATACGATCAACTAATAATTCTAATCTTTCTGCTGCCTAATTTAAAGTAATGATTACGTTCTGATTATTCAACTAAAATCACTTGCATTTATTTTTTATATTTATAGCCATGTATGTATATTTGAATTATTATGTATGTCTATATATGTATTCACAGTTATTTCGGCATAACCTTACGACAAAAACTTGTAATATTTAACCAAACAACTTTTTAACCAAACCGAGCTTTTTTTTCCGTTCTGGGCTGTGAAAGCCACCTTCAGAGGCATCACCGGAGTCGACCTAAAGATCTTTTGCCGCCCCAATTTCCTTCCTACACCCAACTAGTGATACCCGTCATCCTTATGAAGGAACAGATACTACCAATAGGGTTATCTAGGATGGTTTCCATCTCTTTCCCCGGCAGGCCTAGAGAGTATAGCCTGGCTCGTCCTAATGCCTCACACTCTAAAAGAATGTGTTCTGCGGACTCTTCAGCCAAACCACATTTCATGCAAGTATTGTCTGCAGCAATCCCTATCCTGTGTAGATGTTTTCTGAGGTGACAGTGGCTCGTTAAGAGTACAACCACCCACCTCATGTTATCCCTTCTGAGAGAGATGAGTTGTTCAGCATGTTTCTTGCTTGATCTAAATAACCTTTTTGCAAGTCTACTAGTGGTTGAATTCGTCCAGGCCCTATTCATCCCCTCCCGTATCCACGTATCAACTGCTGCTCTGGCATGTCCATAGGAGATCCCGAACACCAGTTCCGGGCCCACGAAAGGGGATTCTGAACCTGACCTGGCTAATTCATCTGCTCTCTCATTACCATCAATACCTGAGTGGCCAGGAAACCGAGCTTACTATTTTGATGAAATTATTTTTATTTTTCATTATTTAGAAATTATACCGCGACTAATTACAACCGACACTTTTTTTATTAGCATACCTTCTTTCTTCGGCGACTTACCCGAATTAACGCTGAATCCGAAATACGTTTACTAAATATTGAACAAAATTAATTTGTTTTCCCCCAAAAATTATAATAGTAATTCCAAATTAAATTATGACGTTACGCATCTCTTTTATTTCTACCTAGGGTATCCCACTTAATTACTGACCTAGACTGTGTCGCTCGAGGTCAGATTATGATTTCCTTCTTTCGTTTTGATTTGACCAGCATGTCAATTTACGGTGGGAGACCTATCCCGGAGGGCCCACCCTTAATATGTAACGGGAAATTAGGGGAACCTCGGGACTCACAGTCCCAAGACTGAAATCCCAAAATTTAAGACAATGTTATGTATTTTTATAATATATATGTTAGCCATATGGTGAGAATCGAAGATGCGTGCGCACACATACTCGCATCCAGCGTTAATACGGGAAGCGTCGCCTGAATTTTTTGGCTGAAGAAAAAAAAATTTTTGTCGGTAAACCGTCAAATCAGAACTTTAACTTAATATAACTTAATAACTAGCAATTATAAGTGAAATATTATTCTTTTAATGATAAACTTAAACGTTTTTCTTACATCTTATAAGTTCAAGGGGCTTTTTGAATTTAAAAACAGTAATAAACTAGAAAACTCGCGTAAAATTCAATGTATATAAGGGTGGTGGTTCGCCGGCCATACTCACATCTGGCGGCTATTGCCACCATCAATTATGTTGTTTTACGATTACGATGAGAATTTTTAGACTACGATGAGATCTAGTTCATAATAATAGGTCATTAGAAGAGTGTAGATCAATATGTAAACTGAACACCTCTACAATAGGAATATCACTTCCTTATTTTTTTTTTATAGTCATTCTGTTCAATATGATGCGGTATTGTTAATTGTTAGTGTGAAATAGATGAAAAATGTATAGTGCAACCCGGAGTTTACACGCGAAAGACAGATGTGGTTGGAGCGGAAGTGACGGGGGAGGGGGGGGAGGTCAGTCAAAATAACAAACACCTCCAAAAAAAACGCGCGAACATCGATCTCTCAAAAAGTCGTGAATATGTCTAAGGTATAAACCCAGGCATTTGTAAGGTCGCAATAATGGTATCTTTATATCAAGCACCCAAAATGCCGCGAATGCGTTTAAAGTATAAGCCAGGCACTGGAAAGGTCGCAATAGTGGTATCTTTATATCAAGCCCCCAAAATGACGCAAATGCATTTAAAATATAAGCCAGGCACTGGAAAGGTGGTAATTGTATACACGGTATAACATTTATACTCAGGCACCCAAAAGGTGGCCTTTATGTCTGATCGTATAACCGCTCCAAGGTCAGGAATCGCCAGGCACTCAAAAGGTCTTATACATATATATATATATATATATATATATATATATATATATATATATATATATATATATATATATATATATGTAATGATATAACTAATGGTTTTATTAGGCACAGTTATCGACATGTCTCCTTCTATATTTCAACTATTCTCCTACAGTTACACCAGATTTTGTATTTCTCTTTAAATAACTCTGCTTTCAAGAACTGTGACAGAAATTATCTCCATTCATCTTCATTTGTTTCAATATGTTGAATAAAAAGCAAGACTTTCTTCTTTGTAAAAAGTGTTACTTAGTACCTAGTCAGGGCTTTGTGGTGGTTGGTAAATATGTATCACTTATGCTGATCAAGCAACGCACTTCAAAGATTGCATTATGAGGTCCACCAGCTTAGTGCAGAACTACACTCTGTATGAGAAATATCCCATGTTTTAAATGTGTTACCGGAAGTTTTCGGGGTTTCAAAATAATCATTTTTTGTACATGGTTCTATAAATTCAGTCAACAAAACTTTTACGAAAACAATGTGGTTAAAATTTTCTAGTTAGGTAGTCTGTATTTTATTTTATTATTTTTTTTGTTTGTTTTTTTTTTAAATTTCTTTATCTGTAGACGGTAATTTACATTTTACTGATTGAATTTTTCCTAGTCTCAACGTATACAAAAATAATCCATTTCGTATCTCAAGTCACATTTGTTTCCAGGTAGTCATTAAAATTTTCATCACAGAGATAACGAGAAATCAAATCCTTGTTTTTGCTTTGATCGGCCAACTACTTATATATTCACCTTTCAACAACAGTTTTTTTGAAAATCAATTTTTAGCCGTAATAATTCCCAAGTGGGGAATAAATATGAAGGAAATCCTCTGAAAAGTAAGATATTGTAAAACTACGTGTTTACCTATATTTTTTTCAAATAACTCATCAATGAATGATATCCTTTTTTACTTCGTTATGCACGTTATACGTCCATCCCTCAATATAATGTACGTATTTCTCAAAGAACTGTCAATATTTGCATTACTACAATAAACTCAATACAGGCTGGTCCTTCTGATCCAAGTAATCGAATCACCACATGAACCTAACAACTGGAGGTAATTGTAACTAGAAAGCTCCATTTAATTTCGATCACAACAACCGAACAAAGAGATGGAAATTTGGTGTGTATTGAAGTTACTACTTACATACTGCTACACCACACAACGTGTGTTGCATATTATTCTGCTTTAATTTTTCATCTGATTTCAAATTAATTTAAAAACAGACTTTATAAAAACAAAACTGTAAAATGACAGTTTCTCATAGTAAATAAACAGTCTGAGTAGTTGAATAGTTTGTCCTCAAAACAAAAATAATTTCTCCAGCAAAAGGAAAAAGAAAATATACAGAAAACATCCGTTTTAAAAGTACAAGCAAATACAAATAATACACTTTACATTAGGTTTAGTAATATATATTTTTCAATAAAGAAGATAGCATTATATGCAACCAATACTCTTCCATAAATTTCACACTAAGAAAGTTTAATGCCTCCGCACGTATTAACATAAGAAAAACTCATTAATCAACTTGTGTCTATAATAATTAATTGTAGATCAACAGATATATCCAGCAAAGTCTGTAGGATAATTATGATTAATATGTTATTATGTGTGAGACTAATAGTAAGTTCCACCCTTTCAATATCACTCTCAATGGAGTATTACCTTTTTTCGCAAGTGATAAATATTTTGAAATAGTAACGAAGTTTCATCTGGTTGTGAAATGGTTTAAAATATTCATTGTTTGTTTTTAAAGTGTTTAATTGCGTTTAATTGTGTATTGTTACATTATAATTTTTTATAGACATTTATACAAATAAAATAAAATTAAGTATAATTTGTTGTTTATGTAAGTTTTTTAAATCTTTCAAACCATGTCAAACATAACAATTTTAATAAATTAAATAACCGTACATTCAATCCTTTTGCATATATTTCATAAAAATGGATATTATATGGAGGTTAAATATACCCATACCCACGTTATAGTAGAACGTAAATTATTAATTTCCTTGCGTTAAATGGCAGAACTCAGAGTTATACCCAGAAAACAGAAGCTGAGCGCATGTTTACCTTGACTAGAGATATTTTCTCTTATGTAATGTTTGTGTTTTGTATTGTTTGTGAGTTAAGTTTTTATGGCAAGGGGAAGCATAAAATGTGTGGGGCGTAATGGTTTATTTTTTTATGTAATAAACAGGGAACGGGTCACGTGACATGAGGATTCTTAAGCAACTCATGATTATGGAGTACAGTACTTGCAAATAGATTTTTAGAGATACATTAACTATAATTTTTAGTAAATTATTTTTTGTATAATTTGTTTATTATTCTTATTATTTAAAAAATATTTTACAGGTACTGTACTCATTTTTAAGCGTAAATCGAATCTGTATTGTTGCACCTGCAGTTGAGAGAGGTACAAACGCACACTTACATTTACATAGATCATAGTTAAAGTTAACCAAATGTGTTTTCCATCCTCCGGCTATGGCGAACTAAACCCATGTGCGTTTAGCGAGAGGGGAATTAACTTTTATTCACATTACTTCAATAATCTAAAATTCAGTTGCATTTTATTCGAACGATGTTATAAATAGCACGTTGTTAATTATTTCAATAACTTTAAAATACATTAATGAGCATCTAATTTAAATAGATGATACACGATATTTAAAGGTTATAGTTAGGTTTTGAAACAAATTCGATCACAATCAGAACTAACACCTTTCGTCCCTTTACACATAACTGTAAACATTATTTGGATTATAGACACTTTACATTTTATTATAGTTTAAAGAAAATCAATTTTTTAAATATTTGTTTGACCCAATATATTGTATATAAAAAAATATTCGAAATTACGTGGATACATAGAGGTTTATTGTTTTTCAAAATTATAGCTCTTTTGTATTGGCATAGTATATCAGATACACAAGTTTAGATTGTACTTCAAAGATATTTTGTTCTTTTGTATTAAGATTATCTTTACAAAAAAAAATCAAAGTTAATAATTGACCTGATATAAAAATAGTATTCTTGGAAGTTAGTATGATGACAAGTTCTTTTAAAATTAAATACATAATATTAAAATAAACATTACTTTTAACGTTCCTATATTTATAACTTATTATTATTGAGGTTTTATTACAATTTACTGTTAGTTTTTAGTCCCACTTAAGGTGATGAGACATGGTTTTATAAGTACTACTACCCTATGTCAATAGATATTTTGTATTTAAATAATAGGTTATTGAAATTATATTGTAGCAAAATACTAGCTATTTTGAAATTATTTCATAAAAACTGATTGTGTCTAACATCAATTTACTAAATTGATATATGTTTATTGTTATATATTTACAGAATGTTTATGAGAACTAAATTATCATACTTAAAAAAATATATATAAAAATGTGTATGATATTTTTAACTGTTTATGTAGAAATTTATGCTCCGCTAACAGCGATTTTTTTGATTCAACACATACTAACTCCAAACATTTTACATCTAAAATTTGTTATATAAATTTGATAGATAGACTTTTCTCTCAAATATTGTATGTAAGAAATTTGATTTGAATACTATTTATATTTTGGGTAATATATCAATTTGATCCTAATTTTTTAGATTATTTAATAGTTTTTCATAAAAACTTATTTTTTCTCGTTACAATTTGATAATGTATAACTTTTTTTACAGAATTTTATTGACAAATAAATGGTAAAACTTTGTTATAGCCTATATTGGAAAATGTTTGTCTTAATATTATATATAGGTGTTCATACAATTTTAGCTTTGCTTAACGCCTTACAAAAACGTTTTATTTTATTCTTTAAATCTTTCTAGAAATATGGTATATTGCAAGTTGAGCTTCAAATAAAATTACTATATTTTGTGAATTTAAAATGCACTAAAATTACCACAGAGGTAAAATTGCCATATTAATATTTGCCATAAATTATTTGACTAATGGTTGGTATGTTCTAATGTTCTGCTAACATCTCATTTCTTCTCATTTTATATAATGGCTTCCCGTTATTTTACTGTACAATAAACGTAATGTTATTACATGTTTTAAACTGATTATTTATTAAATTTAAAAAAAAATTAAAAAATACTATCTTGCTTAAAATATAAGATAAAGTTAAAAAACACAATGGAATAAAAAGTTTAGTTTTTATTTGATTAGATGTTTGGCCAGTCATACGTTTCTCATACCTACCGATCTTTTTTATTCTTACTCAAAGGCAACTGCTTTATTGATTGAAGTATAAACTCATTAAATCTCAAATCACATACCGTAATCTATTTACGTTCACAATACTGCAGTTTCAATTATTAGATTAAAATATTATAACTAAATAATTAATTTTAATAATTTTGTAGAAATGTTTCGATTCAAAACATTTAACCATGTGTATATTTCGTAACAACGATATAATCTGAAAATGGTTCTTCTTATTGAATGGAAGGACATTTTATATTGCACACGTAGTATCTCTGCATTTCACCTCCTCAATATCAGTAGATTCAATTAAGATAAGGTTTTCAGAGTCGTGTTCCAAACCATCAGAGAAAATAGTGTACACACAATCTCTTGTTTCTATCTCCAAAATAACAATGTCTTCAAAAGTCTTGAGGTGTGTTCTTTTGTTAAAGTTAAATATATAAATGACTGAAGGTTATGTTCACTTATTATTTTTTGTACTAAACTGGTATATTAACATAACAACAAAATCGTACGTGTGTATTTATGAAAATAAAAACGTTTCTACAAGTACGTTGTTCTATATTTTCCCAATATCCTACAACATTTAAAACAGATATAAAATATGAGTATTTTATAGCTAGGAGGAGTACACCTAAGTTATGACATCCTTCATAATTATAATTGGCAGAACATTAAGTTACTGATTTTATAATGAATTAGTCTAAGTAGTTTTTTCAAACAAAAGTTAACACAGCATACACCTAGAAGAGAGTACGAGTCTGAAGAATGTAAAATAGGTATTAACATAAAATAGTAACAAAATATGAACTGTTTAAGAATGTGTATAGAAACACGATCAACGATACGCATTACGTAATATATATTTTATCTCAGTAGCTACATAATGCAATCAAAGTTGATAAACACAATAATTGTGATATTATGTGCGATAAAAAAATTAAAAAATCGATACTAAATAAATAAAAATCAACTTCAATTCCTACTTTGTATGCAGAGGGTTCAGAAATAGTATTATTTATGTTCTGAATATGAAATGACACAAAAACAAACATGTATAAAAATTTATATTTTTTTAAGTTAACAGTAAAGGAAGAAAAGAAATTTATATTCTCCCTCTTAATTTAAATTTGAAAAATTCGACAATAGAATCTTGTTGTTTCAGTTGAGGTTAAAACTAAATAATAATGAGTATTAATACTGATTTTAATTTTATATAATTTAGATATAAGTAAAAAATATAATAATAAAAATAATAATACGTTTTTCAATTCCATTGTTGCAATATCATTTTTACTGGTCTGATTAACTGGGAAGTTTTCAACAAAGGTTAAATACAGACCATTCCTCAATATAGTTGCGACTCCATTTTGTCAAAAATCCATGATAAAAGATTTTTTACACGCTCATTGTAATATTTTTAAACATAAAAATTTGGAACATACATTAATGTTTTTATATATACTAGTTGGATACCCGTGCTCTGCTACAGTAATTATCAGAAAACATGTAAAGTAAAATCAGATAATATAAATAGGTTATTTCTGATGCTGCCGGTGTTTTGAAGAAACTGTTTAGGCTCGATCAATTTGATCAATCCTGGTTAATCAACTATTTGCTTGAAAATTAATTATATGTGAAAAATGATACTGTATTATATATTTAGATAAGAAGAAATTTATCTGTGTTTCTATTGTAGAACATAGTCTTTTATTCTAAGTCTTACAAGAATAAAAAATACGTGGGCTTGCACTTTAATCGCACCACCATCCCTGTATTTTTCGTTTGTTTAGCCATAATAATAGTTTAATTAGCACAGAATTTTATTGCCATGCTCAAATCAAATTCTCAGGACATCTATTTAACAACATTACAGGTTTTGCTATCTGGTTGGAGGATGACCCGGCTGTCATGTGAACTGACTCTAGAGCACACCACTTACAGGCCATGTGCACCTCTTCTTAGATCCTCACCTGCCACTTTCAAACTATCTCCCTATGTCTTATTAAATATCATAGCGAAGCAGACCTAACGTTAAAGTTCAAACTTTTGAACCGAAAGTGGAAGTCTTATTAATTCAAAATTGGGGATATCAAGACAATTTCTCCTTGACCGACAACTGTGAAAATCGTGGCTACAATGAGATGTTTGTTCAGCGTCGTCACCTGAAACTTGGTGCCATTGAACAATTTCGGAGATTTTAGGTTATGGAACAGCACCACCTATATATGGAGGATGTAAGGTGGCACTCCTGCTTTGTCGAGAGCATATAGGTATTCCACTTGTATCTCAATTTTAAGACTCATACCTCATGTGGTCTATCAGCAGGTTCTAAAACAGAAATTGGTTAATTCTTTTGTTGTAGTGAGAATAGTTCATTCCCTCAGGCATAAATTTCAAATCTCTACAGCTTGATGAATTTTGAGGTATAATTCTGTCAATCAAGCTAATCAGTTCTGCCATTACATCACAAAGGTTATACATAATATTTATTCCTCCCTCCTCTTCCAATATGAATATAAAGTAATATGTCAAATAACTCCTCTGCCCTCAATTGTCGTTTCGTTGGATGTGGTATGTTATCTCTTAATGACAGGACTTTTAAATGAGTCTGACTTTATCTGGACGTGTCCACATAGCACAACAATCTGTCTGAAATCTACCTATAAAATGATTGCAGCTATAATGTCCTGTTCAGAGTCTCAGTACCTCTATTCTAAGATATGGTGCTCTCTTTGCACGCGATAACTTTGCCTTTTCCAAATACCTAAACCATGTCACTCTAATTAGAATATTAAATTTTTTTATACTTTTAGGTTATACTATATAGATGATGCTATACATTTTGGTGTTTCTTTTGAGGATGGTAAGGGAGAATTCATAATCGATTTTATTAGAATGGATATATAATAGAATTTATTAGAAAGGATAAATATATAATCGAAATAAGCATTACAAACAAACTTTTTCTATAATTTTATCAACACGTTTTTAAAGAATTTTAATTAGCTAGAAAAATATTCGTAACCTTATAATTTTTTATTCATTCATAATTATATTATAAAAATAAATATAGCAAACAAAAATAATCCTAGAAAGTGTATTTTCAGTATAAATTAAACTATCTTATTATAAATTGCGTAAAATATTTTTTCATAAATTTAAACTACGATCATTTCATAACTATTATTTTAAGTATTTATATCAGTCTACTCAATAAACCCTAACCATTTTCAAAACCAACCTGGGTCATTTAGCTATAAACTAAAACCTATTTCCATTTAGTCATGTGAAAAAAACAAAACGTGTTGTCACAATTCCATTTCTACAAGAACGAACACATCCAACAAAAAGGATCATTTAAAAAAAAGCTGATACCACTTAAAAGATACAATACAAATACGTACGTATTATTTTTTTTAAGTAGACAGAATATAGAATATTATCTGGTCTGTAGACAATTATCTGGTGTATCGACCTTTTTTTTTGTTTAAATTATGTAATATTATATAATAATGTTTGTTATTTTCATTTAAATTTCGTTCTTTGTTTATAAATTTAGTTTAATTTTCTACGTAATAACTTTGTTTTTGCTGACGTTTTACAAATGACTTTTAAGTGAAATGATTAATGTTACAATTTAAGTATAACATAACGCGTAGTTATTGTTAACATTATGTTGAATAACAAACATCTTGTTATATTACAGTTTTAATATATTAAATAGTAAGATGATTTAACTTTTTTAGCATGATAAATTTTCGTTAATACTGAGGCAACAGTATTAAGGACTAGTTCACTTACTGTAGAACGAAATTCCCGTTTTCTAAATGTATAGTTACTTTTCGATGCCGTTTTCAATTTCCTGTTTATTTAAGTCTATTTGAAGGGCTTGAAAAGAGTAACGACAGGCCAGAGTAAACACCGCTATTGTAATCATGTCTTTGTTAAGTCAGCAAAGGATGTTTTCGTTTCGCGTTTTCAGTCTAAGAGAAATAAAAAGAAAACATATCTCTCTCTACAACTACAAACTTTACTTGATTATTTTTGTTAGATAGAGTTTGTAGTTACTGTAGATGTATTATCTATCCATCTAGTTTACTTTAATGACATTTCCCTGCCTTATTTATTATGTTTGAGTTTTCCTGATAAAATGTTGATTGAGATATTGGTGATATTGTGTTATGAACGCATTTACACAGTATATGTGGGGAAAACCGACTGCTGGAGGTTTAAAGAGATATTTAAATAGGCAATGAAATTACTTTTACTTTTGATAGTTGACCACCGATATTAATTTTAATAATACTTTTTCAATAATATTAATACGTTAGTTTTGTTAGACGTTTCAGTAATCTGGATAATAGATTTCGTTCCTCTTAGATGTGGAATGTCATGAAAAGACAAATATTATTGGCATAAAAACAACTGGTTAATAATGCAAGCCGTACCGATTTCATTACTAAAGACCAAATGTCACCAGTTCCAACCTGAATAAATAAATAATAGTGAAAAATGGTATATCATTTTTTTTTCTAACTATACTCATGAATACCTTGATTACGATTTTTCTATATTGTAATATTGTATAGGTTTACTCCTTATGTTCGACTAAGATACTGTAATTAATTTATATATGATATTTAGTTTTTTGTCGTAAATATTCAATTATGAAAATTAATTTAATTCGTAGCAGTCCATTATGAACCTCGGCCTGCCAGACGGCTTTTCATTGGATGATGTATAGTTTACTTAGAGATCCCGTAGCTGACCTCCTCACTCTATTTCACAACCCTGAATTAAAAACTAATGATTTTTTTTCAGTTTACTTAGGAATTCCTTAGACCTATACAAAAGGCGCGAGCTGAATATATACAATAAATCAATTATATTTAATTGGTACTTGATAGTAAGTTTTGATTATTACAAAAGTCTCAAGTTCTCCTTATATAGTACAACTAAAATCTGCTCAATGTAATGGTGAAATGAATTTTCTAACAATAAGTGCATATTTCAAACACCATGCAGCCTATTTCTAAATATTTTCTGAATACCAATAGGACCAAATCATAAGTCACTTCTTAGCATTACAACAAGACATTTGGCTACAGTTTACATATAATCTTTTGTTCAAGTGCTTTAACGGTTAACTAAGACAAACTCTTTATAATCATTATAAAAGAAAACAAATGTGTTCCAGCTACTTAAGTCATTACCGTTATGTATTCAGGCGGTAGATCACAATTAAAATATGTAATTCATTTATTTTAAAAATTTAATATTGGATGGGATTGCTAGCATTTTTCAGCATATTAAATTAGAAATTGGCACCTACTTTGTATTTCAACTAACATTTTCTAATTTCATTCGTTGGCAAACAATATATATTTTAATGAAACAAAAAATAACTTTCAACATAAGGCAATATTCTAAAAATATAAATAATAAAAAAGTTCTTTAAATTAAGATTAAGAATTATTAATTCTCTATTGTTAATGCAATATTTCATTTTATTCTTGTGTTCTTGATATTTGTATAAATATATCTATATGTTCAATCTGTATAATATGTAACAACTACATTCACAGCTGTCTTGCATTATCTTCAATGTATTAGCAGACAAGTAAGTTCTCTATATAAATTGATTACGTTAAATTTATTAGGCCTCAATTCATTGTAAAATTATTTACAATTTAAGGTTTAAAACTGTACATCCACGGGGAGTAATATTATATTACTAATATTCTTACCCATACTGTAAATATGAAGCTAGTCGTAATTATTTCATGTTGCTGTAACTTTTAAAATATTTAAATTGATTTCACTTCAACATCCGTTTCTTGTAAAAGGGTGTTCCAAAGTTTCAGATACAAATAATCTCTAAAATATTCCAATTTGATCACAATTCTAAATTATTTCATTACATATATTTCATATTTATATAGTAATGTTTAAAACTTTTTTTTGCATAAATGTACTCATTTGTATGTACTTATTACTTCTTCCTTTATTTATAATAAAACTTAGTTGACTGAAGTTTTTCTCCCATTTTACTTCCTATAAATCCATCCTTTTGTTAAATTTCATTGTTTGAATTAATAAAGTGTACGTAATTTACATAACAGACTAAAAGCTTGTTTTGGTTCACATAGAAATATATGAATATTGAAATATTTTAGTGTGGGTTGGAAGTGTTGAATTTTATTTAAACAATGACTCCACTCTATTTCATATATTTGATTAGTAACCAATTATTGAATAATCTTGTATTAATTTTGGCGAAATTGTTTTATTTTGAAAAAAAGGAATCATATCTGAAGAACACGGTTATAATTGTATCCTATCATAAATACAACAGATTTTTTACGTACATAGATATTTTGATACTATTTTTACTAGTTTAAAGTAGAAAAACCATGTCGGTCTGCATCGCTTTTAAAAAACATTAGATTATAAAATATAGGCTCCCAAAACTCAAATATTCTAGCTTGTAATCAGTTGGAAGAAAACAAGAGTTGGTCAAGGGATAATATTAGCAAACATAATTTAGAGGGATATAACTCAAGACTAGATGAAGGAATGTGTAGGTCCACTAGGGTTCCAGTACTCTCTATAAGTGAACCATTCATGTAATTGACAAAGTAATAACAAAAACAATTTTACTTATAAAACAAATGTATAAGGTTAATATTATAAGATAAAATTACTTAGCAAGACATTTGAAATAGTTTTTATAAATCACTATTTTAATTTACTCAAACGTTCTGTTTATTTAATGTTGACATACTTTTTTCATCTTCAACAAAAGGTTTATAATTTCAGTAATTCAAAGTCACTCTGCGTGCACTGAAAGCTAAACTCAAAATGATTTAAAAAAAACAGTTTAGATGGACGATTTGGACAAAGGAACGTTAAACATTTTACAATCACGGTATATGCAATTGTAATTGTCATTTGTATCTGACAGTTTAATAATTATTTTATTTTATATAAGACTAGCAAACATTAAAAGCAGAATAACAAACAAATCAACTTACTAAAAAGAAACTCTAGTGGAAACCTCAATCAACAAAGGAAAGAGAACACAATTGTTTTCACGAGAAGCACTTACTTTGAATCGTCATCTTATTACAACATTTGTGTTTGTTGTGAAAGTATTTGTATTTTCTTTCACTCAGCATTCCATTACTCAATAGTTCTTATATCATTTTCAAAATGTGTTGTTACACAATTATTATTATTATTTATTAGTAATTATTTAATTTTAATTTCTATTTATTTATAGACATTTATTATTCAAATAGTTAATTATAAATGAAATATAACATCAAAAGTTATACTTTAAAACGTAAACAACTGTTTTTATTTATATTCATGTACAGTATAGCAACATTTGTATTACGAAGAATATTAATCTCTTACATTGTAATATATATTTTAATAGGTTTGTATATAAGGAAAATGAGTCACTCTGATTTAACACTTATATAGTGAAATGCAAATCAATCCATGATCTATGACCTGTTTTTGTCGGTTTTAAATAATACGATATACAAAATAAGTCAACATTCAGATAAAAATTAGAGTTTCCAGATATTATCTCAGATAACGCCGCGAGCCACTTCTGGCATATATATATAGTGTTTATTTTATTTTATTTTTTAATTACTGATGAAGTTTGTGTACATTCCCACTAATTTATAATTCCAAATGATGTAACTAATTTAAGGAATAAAAAATTATTCAGCTGTTGGTAAATAGTTCCGATTAATTTTAATTAATGTATATAAAAACATTAATTATTAATAGCTAAAAACCGTTCCTAATCTATTCTATTAAATAAAAAATGTTAAGAAAATAATGACTTTTTGAACTGTAGTTCTGGCTGTATTAATTACAAATTTTAGGACATGTGATTTTCGACTGAAACTTGTTTAAACAAACGAAATGACACAATTTGTTTAGGATTGGTGAAAGCAATAAAATGAACCACGTATTGCAATGTCGTCAAACTGTATACAATATAATTAAATATTTAAGAATTTAAGAAATAAAAGTTTACAGCTTAAACAATGAAGTGAAAAGCAACACGCTTAGTTAATTCTTCAAAAAATGTCAATATTGTTTTTGTCCTAATAAATATTTTAATACAAAATTACTCTTCAACCATTAGTCAACTCAAATTTTGCAGTAAAATTCTAACGGTTAACAAAATAAAACTTAAATGTGTTAGTATAATTCCTAACTCTGTATAATGCAAAGGTGGTGTTTATTTATTATTTATTGTTTTTACATACTGAAATTTATTATTTTATTTAATAATTTATTATTTTAAATATATTTAGTTTCATACATTTAGATATTACAAAAAAAAAAAAAAAAAAAAAAAAAAAAAAAAAAAAAAAAAAAAAAAACTGTTAATATAGGTAAGATCAATCCTATTATTTCTACAACACCAATTTATTGTTGAAATTTAATTATTCTGTATAAATAAGTATAAAAAAGGAGAGGTATATTTGAACTAAATGTTAGGCTGGGGGAATTAATACTCTAAATTTAATATTTCTGTCGATTTAAATAAAAATTCCGTTTGATATAAAAATAAAAGGGAGATAAATAAAATAAAATTTCATATAAAAAATTCTTTATATATATATATATATATATATATGTATATATATATATATATATATATAATATTTCATGTTGAACATAATTCAAAACGTTAGATTGTTAAAATTGTGTTTGATTTTTCAAATATATTTCAAGGTCAAAATAATTGATTTTTAAATTGTAACTAATAATAATAAAATAGTATCTGGAACGGACAACCTGTTGTAGTTAATAATTGATTACATATGACATACAGCAAAAACATTTTTTGTTTTATTTTCATTAAAAATGTGAGCTCACATGATGGGGCTAGTACATACAGTAAACTAAATACGTAGCTAAATATATTGGTAATTCTGTTTTCCTTTCTTTGTAAATTTCTTAGCAGGAATGACAAATTCTATTGGCTTTTATGTAATTATTGTGACGTGAAATATTAATCACAACGTCAGTCAGCCGTGTTGTGGAGAGAAGGTGTATTGTGTGAGGGAATAAGTTGAAAGACGTATACATTATGTGCATTTGTGAAATATATTGAATAATATGTAAGAACAAAAGAACAGAGAAGAACATAAGGATTAATTAATTAACGGTTTGTCAATAAAATTTAATTAGAAATAACAACGTACAAAACATATAAGTGAAGAAACTTGTTTATAATTAGGTATGTTTTTCAAACGAAATTTCCAACAACCACAAAAAGGCCGTGAAAGCACTAAGGTAAAATTACTTTACATGTATCAAACTACAAATATTTCTGCCTAAACACAAAAGTGGGATAGATTATTTAAACTGAAGGAAAGATTTAGCTTGACAATAATTACGAACTCAAATTAAAAAATTAGCTTCAACAATGACAGAAAACGATAATAAATTATGTGTACATTATTTTTGATTTTTTTACCAAATAATTTAACAAGTTTATTAAGGTAATTTACCTATAATTTGTGTTTTGGTGTAAGGGTTTCTTTATACATATTTAATCATAGGCTATAGAATTGATATTAAGGTAATATATTTTTGAAATTGGCTTCGTTGGAAGTATTTAAAAAATCAAAATATAAAATAATAATAATAATAATAATAAATATAATATGACTATAGCACTAAATGTGTATTAATGTAATATATGATCCTAATTAATATAAATTAATATTAATCATATTAAACAACAACAAAATAAGTATAAATGCGTAGGGATAAACATCTTTGATCATATTGTTTAAAAATCTTAATATAAATAAATCTTAACATTGTTAATTAAATGTATGTTTTATTTTAATTATTTGATTTAATAATTTTAAGTAGTTAGGAGACATTGGTTCTTGAATTCTAAACAACCATTCCACTAGAGTTTAATGAGGGGTTTACCTATAAAATTATAACTACCGTTACTGGGAAATTATATCATATATCACATATTTGAATAAAAACATTGTAGGATCCCATTGTATTAACATACGTTTACTTTGCCTACTTAACATAATGTAATGTAATTTTATTCTCCAAAGTATTGGATATAGAATAGTTTAAACTTAGAAAGTTACAGTACTTGTTGCCAAAGTATAATGTGAAAATAAATAAAGTCCTTATAAACGGAGACCTAAGTAACTAGGCTTCCAGATATTTATTATTTTAATGTCTTAAACACAATGAGTGGACGACTGTTCATTCAAATTTTAGTTCAAACTCAAAAGTTAAAGTTATAATTTAATTCCGATGCTCAACTGGAATACAAGAATGTACATAAAATAGAATATTCATATTCAGTCTAAGGAATTTCCATAGAATTCGTGTGCTTTATTTACCTTAGTATTAAGATATAAATAAATATCTTTAAAAATATCAAGTTGAATATACTATATATAATGTACGAGGTAAAAAGTTATTTAAAACGTTTTTATCACTCAAAAATACGTTTTATGCCCTTAACTTTTTAGATAATTAATCTATGTAGGTGTTTGAGATGTGGATATTTAGATTTACTTCGTTATTTAATCTTTCATGCGTACAATTTGTACTATTGTAAATTGATATCACTTAGAATATTATGATTACAGTTTAGAATAAACTTATGGAAAATTCCTGGGTTACACAGGAAAGTACATTTATTTCTTCAGTTGACATTTAAAACGCTTGTAGAGACTTAAATCAACATTTGAAAAAAAAAATAAAAATTTTTTGACAAAAACACTTTATTTCATCAAGATACGATCATCGTCCGTGGTTTAACGCACATAAAATATGAAACGTTATCGATCAAATAATTTTATTTCCGTACTTTTAACTAACTAACTAGTAAAATTAGAAGCCAATAATATAATATCAATATTTTTGTGGCTATCTCAAATGTTAGTAGGTTACATTGGCAATTTATGATGGTTTGGTATTTTCCTGTTTTGTAAACTAGATTGTAAATCTCAGATTAAAGACATCGATTATATTCAAAATGTAAAACAGTTTATTACATTTTATTTTATTCTTAACAACTAATAGTAATTCTAAGGCAATGTCTATGTATTCTGTATTTCATTTCATTTTTTTTTTCACTGGAAGGTATTGAGTACACATATACGTTAAAGCTTTACCCGAATCATAAAACACTTGAAGGCATATAGCCTTTATCAGTATTCTACTCTCGTTGTAGCAAGTTCGATCAAAGTCTTTTATGTTTTTATTTTTAAGACTGATCGAAAACTTCGAATCTACTCTCTAGACAATTTACTCTCAGCATTCCACATTATGTTTTGGGTCACTTGTATTCCTATAATATATACGTGTTACGAATCTCAATGTGATTTCAAGTTTTTGATCAATAAACTAAATAAATTCAGCATATTAATAATCAATTTGAACTAATGAATCGACTCTCTAGACAATCTACTCTCATCGTTCCACATTATGTTTTTTTTATGTTACGCGTCATCCAACGATACGAGAGTGTATAAATTAAAAACTAATGGATGGTGTCTAGATAGAATGACACAATTCCCGTTTTCAAGTAACAATTCTAGAACACGATAAATATTAAAATCACCAACTTAGCATAGTAACGTAGCCAAGTTAAAAACAATATACGACATTGATACCTAAGTAGGCACAGTTCACCAGTGAAGGTTTCTACTTCAACTGGGTTCTTTATAAATCACTGTGGTAATTGTATATGAACAAGGAAAAACCACAAACCACAAACCACAAAATAACACAACTACACAAAACTGTATAATACGTTTATTACCTTACGTACATTTTGATAGCTCTGCTATCATCTTCAGAACTACACTCATTATGTTGAGTGGTTTGCATTTCTAGCTATATATATTCTGTGTATGGTAGTTTTCCAGATCACTTTTGTACATTGTCATAGTTAATATGACTTTTTCTGGTCTCACTTCTCAGGTCTCAGGTCTCGTTTTAGCATTCGGTTCTTTTGCTCATTTTAAATTATACAATATACAAAGAGTTATTTCACTCCCTAATGTGATTTACTGTCAACGATAATACAAACAAAATATGAGTATGCATTTATGATAACATTTTACAATATGAATTACAGATGTTCAATATTATATTAATTCAGTGTTGTTTCCATATAATTGTTTCCCTGCTTCTGTCAATAAAACGAGTTATCAATGAATATTCATGTATTATGTTTAAATCATTAAACAATTTAAAACTAACTACACGCTGAGAAGAAAGCGTAAGTGATTTTGTCATGTCAAAAAGATAAAAGTTAAATGTGTGTTTTTATGTAAATGTTCCTCTAGTGTTTGTAAATGGGTACTTCATATTTTCGTGCTTAGTAGGTTACATATTCTATTTAGTAAAGAGGAACACAACTATTTAAGATTTATATCTAAATATATTTACAACAAAGGTTCTACCACAGATATTTAAGTAGTTCGAAATATAACAATGAAATATATAAATAAATGAAACTGTGACGTTGAAAAAAGAGAAACATACACACATGTACAAAAATAAATTAAGTTCAGAATTTAATAGCATTGTAAATTGTACACACTCTTATCGGTTTAGGATCATACATAAACATCTGAAAATATTCATAAATTATGTTTTGTTTCGGCAAATCTACTTGTAAGTATTAGCTCTTATTTATTTCTAATCTATTCTCCTACAGTTTTCAATTTAGGTGAAGAAACAAGATGTTTGAAAAACTCTCAAATGAATCCACAGTAGATAAACCATTATGACAACCTTCAATCTGAGAAAGTGATTAATGGAAACTCTTGAAAGTTATGACAAACCTGGCCTCAGGCAATTATTTTACTGTCAATCCTACTCTTTTTTTGTAATATTGTTAATAATTTTAAAGTGAAATGTAGATTTGTAATACTGCCCTGCGAAATTATTAATGTGTTTAGATCAGTAATTATAAATATAATTCTGTTTTGCATAAAGATTTGTTATAATTTTTGTCGAGCTATTTAACAAGTTCATAAACTTGTTAATGTCGTATATATAAATAAATTATTAATAAGTGAAAATTTATTCAAAACAACTGTTTTTATATTAGTTTAATATCTTCTAAAACTAGTTGGGAAACGTAATTTATTTGTATTTTTTTCAATTAATTACAATAATTTTGATTTAGATTATATCAAAGAAAATGATTTATTAATTATGCTTTAATTACACATTACTGCTATTAGGAAACACACAGTTACATTTGGTTTGTTAGTTAGGACAAACAAATCTTTGTCAAATTTTGCAAGTTGTATTTTAAGAAATGTCGGTTAGACAAATCTATTTCACCTCAAATAAAATTTCCAAGTGTTTTAAAAACCATATCTAACTTTTAATATTATATATATTTTCATCTGATCCAAACATTGGAGAAATAAAAACAAATTGTGTTTCCCCCCCCCTTTATTCCATTTAAAAGCACAAATATATCTTGGTAATATTAATGTTAATAAGAAGAGAATATTAGTGGTCTATTAATTATCGCTAAGTTTTTTATTTCCTTTAAAAAAACTTAACTAAAAAATTTAATAAGTTCTAATAAATTTATGTTCATTTTCAACTTTTGAACTGGTATATAATAATATTTTACAAATAAACTTAAACTCTTTGGAGACAGCAAAAATTATTTAGACAATATTATTCCATAACTTTAGCCAAACATTGCAGCAGAATTTGTCTAATTAGTTAAAAGTACTTTTGCATGAAATTACAGATATATTAGAAGCCACTAAATTAGTCTGATTCAAAATTGGAGTTGGTTGAGTTTGATTTCCTTCAAAATATATCGTCGGAACGTGAACTTAAATAAATCTGTCCTAAATAAACAGAATAAAATTTGTCTTATGTATATTATGTTTGGTCCGAAATATTCATTGAAAACACTTTAATACAATAAAGGGTAGTAAATAATTTAAACTTAAAAACTAATTAGAATATTGAAAAATTGGGGATTACACAACATCCCCGAATCAATAATCGGGAAATATTTAATCTGAACACTACACAATAAACTAAAGGGAGATCTTGGAATTGCGATAAATTGTATTAAACTGCTTAAATAAAATTATATATATATGATGTAAATATATTATTCGTTTGATGAGATTTTTACAAGTCAACCTTAATTGTAACCTCAACTTACTTTTAATGCTTTACAGCTTTTCAAAAATAATGAAGTTAAAACATTTTAAAGCATACATTTCTTTGTACTCAAATATTGAACACTGAGATATATTCATTAATATTAGTTCAACGAAATAGAGTGCAATGCAAATTTCACTGTTTGCACTTATACTAAGAATAGTTGTGAGTTTTATTTCTTATTAATTCTCCATAGGGAGTGTTAAGGTACGACAAATTTTTAAACAAATTAACACGTCTTGATATTATCACATAAATCAAATCTGAGATATATTGAAATCGGCGGTATTTAAAAAATATATAGTATTCATATTCCAGATACAATTGATATATTTTAATCATTTCAATATATTATTATTATTAGCAGGACGATTAATTAAAGAGAGTCCTTTAAATTTATTGATTCTGTAAAGCGTCCTTTAGATATTTCGATTATTCAAAGGAAGTGTGTGAAAGAAATTTTATAATATTCTAGCCGGAGATTTAAGTTTTTATCAGTTTAACATATAAAATATCCAAATGAATTTAAATTATATAAATTGCACCAGGGTATCAGGACGTTTGATAAAATTCTATATTAAGAAATGTTTTCGTTTTCATGAACATAAATTAGTAAATATATGCTCTTATAAGAGTATGGCTATCTTGTATGTAAATTAATAAATTTACAAACATTAAACCCCTTTTAATACTTAATTTTCTTCTTCTAAAATTAACTTTGTGAACTTTTAAAGGAAGATCACATTTTTTATATTTTTTGATTTGCATTAAAATGTTGTGGAACATAGCACTGAAGTGTTTAAGTAATTGCCTCTATCCATATTAAAGAACGGAGCCACAGACCCACATCCTTTAATTATGGAAGAGAATTAGTTTCTGAATGTATTGGTGTTACAAAATATAAACCAAATTATCTGTTCATGGATAGTATGTATTGAAATATTCAAGTTTATAATAAATTAATAAAAGTAGAAATATCATATAATTTATTTTCGGTTATAAACACATTCAATTGATTACTAAAATAATTTTTTTTTACAATAAATAACTTGCCATTTCATAGAACCAATTATAGGTTAAGAATATGTTGTGACTTTCATCAAACTAATAACGTTGATTTTGATTCGTTTATCTATTCTAACGTCGTCTATTTTAAGCAATATACATACTTATGTAATTCATGTGTAGTACATTGAATATAAAATATGTAATAATCAATTTTATTTAGTTCACAAATGTAAATTAAGAGTATTTATCGAAAAAAAAAGAAAAAAAAGAAAAATTTCATTAAAAAGAAGGAATATGTTTGAAAGAAAAACCGTTTGAATGTAACATCAGTTGATCAAGAATAATGACGGGTTGAACATATAATGAGTGCTTTGGTGCAGCAACTTTAGTGGGATGTGGACTATATGGAAACTTAAAGTTAGGTAATAAAATTAATTAAAATGTACCATAACGTTGAAAATGAATTTCACTGGTTTGTTATAATTTTATTGAAAGAGATAATACTCTACTAAAGTAACATAACAACGTTTTTATGTCCTTGTTAACCTCTTTTTTTCATAATAAGGAGTTGGCTAATAATTGACTAATGCTCTTTATTTGTACAAAGCTGCTAGAAAGTATAAGGGCAAGAAGATGGGATGATTATAAATCCCTTTACTTTAATTGCATATAAAAAGAAAACATTTACTTCCTATACTAAACTGGATAAGTGAAAGTTCAAAATAATAATATATGTAATATTCACATTAATAAAAACGACTACTTTATTCAGCACAGTTGTCTATGAACAAGATTATATGAGAGCTTCTGTGAAATTAAATTCCCTTTAACCGATACATGAATTAACATATAATAACATATTATTACTACATATCTGCATTGTATTTCAATATACACTTCCTACACTTTTTAGTCTCTGGTCGTACCGTGCCACCAGAATTTGTACTTCCACGTAAAAGAGTTCTGCCCAATTAACTCTAAGAGAGATTAACTCCACTCATTTTCATTGTTTTAAAATGTTAACTAGCAAGGCAGACTCTCATCTTCGTAAAGTAGTCACAAGTCAGGTATCTGTTGGTAAAAATGTATCACTTAAACTGCTCAAGGGAACCAGTCGAACTGGCTCCATTCTGATATCAATGAGTTGCATGAAGAAGAACACTCTGCATGACCAAAAGCGTAGCTTTTTTTAACTTCCGAAGTTTTTCAGAGTGTCTGCTGTTATTGTTGTACATGATTCCGTGTACTCTGTGATCTAAATTACTTCAATTACTATATAGTTATCATTTTCCGGCTAGACATTGTTTGTTTTAGCATTCTTAGTTTTTTTATGAGGGTGGGCTTAGAATGCAGTCATTGTTGATTTTGTTCCGTATTTGTAATGTTTACTAAGTTCCAGGTTGTGATTCTCACTTTCATTACTGATTTAAAGAAGAATCAAACAGACAACTATTCTTTGTTTTTCGTGATGAGCAATCAACTACTTAGGCAACCATATTTCGTTAACCTTACAAAAATTTAATTTGGGTAAATTTACTTATAGATCGTTCTAGAAATATGAGGGAAATTTTTCGAAAGCTGACAAACTGTGAAACGTTTTACGTATTTATTAAAACTAATTCATAAGTCGTTTTTGAATGACGTCATTTTCTTTCTTAGTCGTACATGCTTGTACTTCCATCCCTGATTGTATTGTACCATCACTGTCATAGAACTGTCACTAATGAATATCAGCAGCATTCTTTCTTTCTGCTGCAAGGGATATAATAACACCACGAACTTAACAACTGGAGGTAACTATAATATAGAAAGCTCCATTTAAATTAGATTACAATAACAAACTAAGTGGTGTGTGTTGAGGCTACTATTTACTAACTGCAACAACAAATAATTTGTGTTCTCATGGTAACAGTATGCTTCTAACTAGCTGCCCAAACATTTGTAGTATTAAAATATTTAAAGATAAATCTGTTATAAATATCTGTTAGATTAGACAGTTGCTCTCAAAATTACAGATCACTTTATCAAGAAATAAAAAGAATAACAAATAAATTATTGTTCTGTAAAATCATTAAAAAAAACCAATGCTATACTTTGAATGATATTAGTAATATAAATGTTATTCAATATATATTTATAAAAGAAGAATATTTCATTACATGCAGACAATGCTCCACTCATTAAATTTCTATCAAAATAAAAAATAACGCTTTTGCACAAATCAACTTAAAATCAAAATTCGTTAATAATCTTGTTTATGTAATTTCAATCAGCTTAGCAATATCTTGCGATTATATATTTTATTTATATTGCTCTAGCTTGGATAATATTACAACATCTTAGTATTGAATCAATAGCTAAGAAATTAACATCGTCTTCTTCCGCCATCATATTACAAGGCACAATTTAGATCTACTGGTATACCAATATTTCTTTAGACAAATCAATATAGTGTTTACCATATAATATCAATATAAATAAACAACTCTTTAACTATTTCTTAAATAATCCAGATCTGGCTCTAACTCTTTATACGAATAATAACAGCTACTGTTTAATACCTGCGGTCTCATAGGAACTTCAATGCAAATTTAATCTTAATGATAAGTTCATAAATCGTTATTAGAATATCGTATCCTCTACTACCCGTAGCCAACTAACAAAATAAATAATGTAATAAACTCATACGTTTGTTAGACAAATATAAACAATGTGTAAATTTTGAACCTTTCAAATTGATAATTATATAAATTGTAAGTAAAATGATTATGGTAATAAGCCAAGTTAAGCTAATAACGTAGAAAGTAATGTCCCTCGATCAACCATTATGACGCCCCTCAAATTAGATGAATCCTGCAATGACTATAGTATACGTGAAAATTTATATTACTTAATGAAACTAATCTCCCGTATACACCACAACACCTTTTTTTATCCTTTGAGTGTAGTAAGTATCACTCTTTGAATATCACTCCACTTTTTCCTAAGAGGTAAATATGCTGAAAGGGTAAATAAGTTGAAACTTTTTGTTAAATGACTTGATCCCTGAAGGTTATTTTAATAATATTTTCTTTCTAAAATAGATTGATACTATAAAAATAGGTTTCTGTTTAAACAATTGTATCGTAATTTTGTTCTAATGATAAAGATAAAAAATAATTTTAATTTTATTTAAAATGCAATTAATTTAAGATTTTTAAAATTGTACCATTAATGGTATTCTTAAATAATTAAAATGAGTTTATTCTGTAAACTTTTATGAATTACTCATAAACATACTCAATTTGTCCAGTAGAATTTAAATCTAATATTTGTTCTTAGGATTAAAAGTTTAACTACTTTCAAATGCTACTTTCAATATTGATTGATATATAGCAGAATATTTCCAATCTGTGAAAGGTACTAGGCCCCTACATTCAAATTATAAAAGAAGACATTAAATTATCTCAATTCTTAAAATTTCTAGTACATTTTTGATCCGGGCTTTGATTTAAATCAAATTATTTATTCATAACTTTAGAGTGGATACTAATAAATACATTTAAATGGGAAAGGAAATTAGAGCGAGCTTGCATGGATTTAATATATTAATATAAGTTCCCTACATAAAATAATCTATATAGAAGATAGTAGAGTTATTTATAACAAGACATTATAATAAGTGTTTAAGAGAAGATTTTGGGGTTGCCTTTTATATTTAATTAAAAACTACCTTTTAGATTAACTTTATGTCAAAATGAACAGTGCCTATTATTTGAGTCCTTACGGGATATCAATAATTAGTTGTCACTATCTCTCTTTATTGATTATTTACTTTACAAATTTTATTGGTTTAAACATACAATTTATTGCTATTTTATTCTTTATATTGGTGCTGTTCAATCATTACTTAAAATATTGAGTTAAAGGCAGCTTTAATTTACTCCAATATTAGGGTAAATAAATACATACATTATTTTTCGTACATGTTATAGTACACATATTTGTAAATATTATGAGCAAAAATAATCATCCACCTACAGCAAAAACTTAAAGCTTTACTGCCCAAGTAAAACTTTTAATCCGTTCTAAATAGACGATTGTACAATCATAAAAATAAACATATTTGTTTAAAAAGGTATTTGCCATAAGATCTGTCAGAGATATATAAAAAAACAATGATCTCTGATAGTATGAAAATAATTACACATCTGCAGAACAGTCTCAAGTAACAACTTGCACGTGTAAAGGCAGAGCGGTTGTTCAACTTAAGTTTCCCAAGAGAAAACAATATTAGCAAGCTACACATAAAACCCTGGAAATTGGCCTCTGGAATGAACTCAAAATATTTCCACTGTAAAACACAAGATTGCAAAAAGCAAATCAAGAAAACCCGCGAATAAATAACCAATGGAATTCACAGTAAGTACAATGCTAATTTGAACCGCGTGAATAGGAGAGACGCAAGTTTTCTAAAGACAGTCTTAAACTATCATCATGGAAGTTAGACGTAGTAATGGTCCAGAGCAGAATGTTTAAATAATTTAAATAACTTAATAAGTCCAAGTGTATTTCAAAAGGCAAGTAAAGCCATTAAAATCATTATAAAATTCAAGTGTTAAGTGTCAAGTGAGAAATCAATAAAAATAAATAAATAAATAAAAGCGTTTTGTGTGTGAAGTGAATCTTTAAGTGCGACGGTTTGATAGCCAAATAAATCTCTACATAGTTTTTAATATATATATATATATATATATATATATATATATATATATATATATATATATATAAAATATGTAAGAAAGATCTCACAAATAAAATAAGAAAAAACTAATTAATGAATACAAATTTAAAAATTAACCCACAATTAAAATAAATAATACAAAACCACAGCATAACTAATTAATCACACATAAATTGACACTTCAAAATCATAATTAATCTAAAATCAAATCTAATCTAGAACCTTTAAAATAAATGTAGTATTAGGAAATCGTGAAAAGTGTTTGATTTAAATATTAAGGAAAATCTCCTTCATCTTAAATAAGCTGATAAAAGGATCTCATAATACCTAACTAAGCTATTTTGAGGAAGCCAAATATATTTCTTAAATTAAATCTAAATAATTATTATGTATAGTGAGTAATTTAAATTGTGCATTTAGTTAATTAAGTAATAAATTAGGAAAAAAATAAATTATAAAGGTTAAAATTGGGAAGACTGTATACTAAATATTGTGTAGTCTTCTATCATAGCCTTAACCTAGAAATTATATTTTAAATATATATCTAAATATTGTAAATCTTTAATTATATTTCGATAAACTTTAATAGTTTTTGAATGACTTAATTTTTGTCTCTGTACTTATTTAGATAAATCCTATCACAGCCAAGCGATATGGATTCAAGAAATCGAATCTGGTGGACCCCAAAACCATACAGATCCTTTCACGGTTTAAATTTTGTATAAGTATTCTGAATATGTAGTTTAACCGTTTAGTATTTTTAATATATCGTATTATGGTAATATCGTACTCCTTTAAAAAATGCAAACTTTCGAATCCTTAAAATACAGATAAACCCACTCTTTAAGATACTAAAATTCAATATACCTTCAGTAATCTTGCCCATCGAAAGTTCATTACTCAATCTGGATCAAACAATTACCGACGAAATTCAATTTAGGAGGCTTAAGTTACAGTATGCGGTGAAGCGTCAACTAACTACTTCAGACTAGACGTGTAACTAATTTTCATTCGATACTTTAAAATCAAGTTCACGCTTGATCACATGTATCCACTAAATTGCTTTCAAAATTGAGTTTTACGAACCCCATCCTTGTAAAAAATGACATCTCTGATAATATCATTATCTATAAAACTGTCATAATAATCAACCACTGTTAGTGTCAGGAGGTTTATGTTTTTGATCTGTTTAATCACAAAAAACTGAACAATGTTATATATCATACACTGAATTCACAAATTTTAAATCAAACGCGCGCGCGCGCGTGTGTGTGTTTGTGTTGAGACGGTCCAAAAAAAAGATCTCAAGGAAAATGTCCAAATATCTAAAAATAAACCAAAATAACCAGAAAGCAGTAGTAATAAGAATAATAATTATATTCAGTATAAGAAAATATAATGTATCTAGGCAAGGCTAGCAGCAACGCAAGATTGTACGGACAGGAAAATCTGAGATTTCAGGTCACGATTTGCAAAGCTCCATAAGAGCCCATGTTAATTTTTTTAAATTAGAATTTAGAAATAATATTTTGTATAGTAATTAAAATAAAATAAATAATTATAATAAACCAAACTGTAAAATAAATAATTACAAAGTTATAGAAGGAAGAAAGATGAATAAAAGGAAAACTTTTGCAAATAAAAACTAACCAAAAAGGTAAATATAAAGTAACGTGGTCAACAGACCAATGAATAATAATAACTAACCATAAATAATAATTAATTAAACACAATAAAATTAAAAGGAAAAAGAGTACCAAATAGGAAAGAAGTGTCATAACAATGGAACCAAAGAATCCAAGAAGAAGAGGGGAAAGGTTTTGAAGCTTTTGAAATAGGAGGATCAAGAATCCAAAATAATTTTTTTAACATTTTCAAAATTAAAGAAAATAAATTTGGAATCTTCACTAAACCTTAAAATCACCATAACTCAGGAAAGGAAGTTCGCACAGTTTTAAATAAAGTTTGGACAGAACTAAGAAGAAAGGGGCTTCAAATTGATTCAATCTAAAATAAGATCGAGCAAAGTGAACGTGAGTTATAGCGAGTTGAAGAAATCGAAGGTAAAAAGTTAGATTTCAGGTTCTATCAGGAATTGATTGACAGAGCTGGGGTGAAGCGTGCTGGACGGAGTGGGGGAAGACTTGCCAAACGACCATCAGAATATAGTAACATCAAAACACCTAAATAAATGAAAAAAGAAGGAAATATTAATAAAAAAAACAAAATAAACAGAATCAGAGTAGGCTACTTAGAGAAGTAAATATTCTGTTGTTATCGCGGAAAAGAAAAATATAAGTAAAGAAGAATTTTTCCAAAATCTACGGAACTTGGAAAGAAAAGAAGGTGACCTCTGAAGATTCACTCGAAGAAGGCATCTCTTGGCGAATTCTTCGAAGACCACAGTCATGCAACGTCTTAGGAAGAATCGATCTGCTCTACTCAACTAATAAGGTACCACATGAATCAAGAATTTCAAAAAATAAAATCTTTCAAAAAAATAAATTCAATAATCAGTAAAATCGGTAATTAATTAAATCATAGAAGGAAATGTGCGAAGAAATAATTAATTAAAATAAAGTCATTACAAACACTGAAACAAACTAAAATCTATTTAAAGGAAACAGATTGGTCAAATTTAAAATTAAAATTTAATAAATATTAAAAAAGAATTTACATTATTTAAAATATCAAATTTAGGAGGATAAATATAGAATTAAGTCTATACCAGATTGTTAAGGTTTCGATTTAAGATGTTAGAATAAGTCAAATAAATAAAGATGTAATGATTTCTTAGAAATAAGGTCAAGTAGTAGTATTCAGCATTACAGTCTAAATTTTATTTCAAAAATTAATAAATCTATTATATGTTCAAACTCATTCTGAATTTTTCAATTTATCCTATAACTAGTACATTTCCCTATTAAAGAAAGAAATAGAGTGCTCTAAAGAAAAAGAAAATTTAAAGGAAAGAATTTTATTTTTATTTTGGTGAGATAACAAGAGCTCTAAAAGGCAAACCCTTGAGACAGAATCTGTGAGAATAAGAATAAGGTAAGGTAGAAATATAAAATTAAAATAATTGTGTTATAAATTGTTAGAATAAGATAGATTAAGAATTCTAATAATACTTGTACCATTTTGAATATAATTGCGCACGAAATTTAAAGTAGAGAAAAGAGGGAGTTCTATAGTTTGTGTGGAGCAGAATATACCTCAACAATTTATTCCTAGGATAAAAAAATTTTAGTTTTCAAATGAAAACATACTGATTGAATAAAGTATAATATTTATAATCTATGAATTATAATATATAGAATTATACAAGAAAGACATTATATTATACAATTTTAAAAATTGGCTATTTTTTATATATGGTTGTTTATATAAAGTGCATTAAATATAGGTAATTATTGGACAACATTTTATATTTTTTGTTTGTAAATAATAATGTAATGAAAGAAAAGGAAATTCATGTAATTTATTATAAGAATATAGAGTTCATAATATTAAAATTTAAAAAAATAATAATAAAATTTAAAAAAATAATAAAAAAAACTTAAACTAAGATAATTTGTGAATGTAACAATATTTTTTTAATAAAATAACTTCTAAATATCCTATAGATGTTTAAATAATTTAGAAGATGATTTTAATAAAATATATGGCCACATACATATTATTTTGTGTATTAAATTATTTTTATTGCTTCACCGCTTTTTAGAATTTATAATATTTAAATACATTTTGTTATCTATTTTATAATCATTATTCCGTACGTATGCTGTTACATTACTATCTAACTTAATCCGTTCGAATTATTTTAATATACTACAATACTAATTAAATAACATTGTTCATTATTTTTATATGCCCTTTTCGAATAAACTGGTTTCTCTACATTTACGATTTTCTGTCTCCGTCTAACAATATCAGACCACATAATTTAGTCGATCATACGATCCAGAAGAGTCCATGTCAGTCACACGAGGGGTGTTTTTACCCACAATTGCAGAAATGTTCAAGGGTAAATGACATCATCATAGCCTCCCATTGGTCCAGAATGATCGGACTATATCACGAAATTGGGGACGCGTCCCATCTTCTTGAAGGGTAGAAAGTCAGTTGTAAAGAACACCTCATCTGTGTATCACGCAAACGCTAATTCCTTTCAACTCGCTTTAATTTTATATGCAAGTGCATAGTTTTCATAACGCAACGCGGTATTTATTACCATTCGGCTCTGCCACGCTTTTTAATTATTAACCTATTTTATAAGTGCAATCTGTGTAGATTTAAGAATGACAAATACAAACAATAGAATAATTATGATAACCAGCTAGCTGTGTTAAGTGTAGTGCTACATCTGTCTACATCGCTTCCTGAATTACCCTGTTGGACCATTGGACATTGCATCAATTCAAGGTAATGAACTTTACTGTTACTCAATTATTATTTACACAGGTTGTATGAAAGTCTAATTAACATAATTACTGTATCGTCATTCAACCACTCGTTGGAACTTATAAAGTTTTAGTTCACTATAAAACTCTGGTCCTTCGGTAACTAATAGATCTTTGTTTATAACATAACACACGCAACAAACATAATATATTATTAAGTCAATTTTAATCTCGTACACGTGGATTTAAACGCAACATTGGTTCCATGACACATTCCTGAGATTAAACGTTTACGATTACCAAATATGTGTAAACCTTTATTTTTACATAAATTGTTACTTTTTTCTTCTATGAAAAAGTTATATAATAAATTTATATTAGTAAAAATATTTTATATCTTCTTTTCTTTCCGTTTTATTATAAATATACATGTATGAAGAACTATGCATATAACTTGTTGGTGTTTCCTAGAAGAAATATACTATATATGTATATTATTTTGTGGCCATTAGTGACTATGTGTGTGAGTGTGTACGTCCGGTAATGAGATCATGAAATCTTAGTCCAACTTCATGAAAAGAACCACATGCGTACCAAAAAATGTAATATTATATACATATTTTTCTATTCAAGTAGAGCAAAGAAATTGAATTATTACTATAAGTTTGAAACTTGAACTATAAACTTTCGAAAAACAAAATCTCTGCTCATGTTGTTTACGACATGAATGTAATAAATGCCAGGAAGCAATATTTCTGTTTACTCATGTCAACTGTTCTACTGCTCACATTTATACTCAAATTATACTACAATATAGAATAGCTTCTATCGCTAGAAGTTATATAGTTCAGTAGTTTCATGTACAAATTAATATGAGAGTAACGAAAACATTACATTATGTGACCATTAATTTTTGTAGCTTAAACAAAATAATAACAGACAATGGGATTATTGTCCTTGTATATTCATACAATATCTGATTAATACAGCTGTAACAAATTATAATACTTTTAATTAATAAATATATTGCTTGGATAGTTTAAAAAATAGAAAAACAACATGTCGTAGCTTTCACAACGCCATGAAACTAATATTAAAGAAGACATAGTAATTTACTTTAAGAGATGGTTGTATGTAGCTATAACTAGATATGTCTTCTTTTTTGTTGTTGTTGTTGTGTGTTTCCGTATTAACCAAATATTATTTTATTATGGCATCTTAATTCACACATTTCTGACAGATATTTGTGATAAAATATGAAGAAAAATACTCTTACTTAATGAACCAGATTTGCATAGGGGAAATGGAATATATAGATTATTTTAAGGATGTATGATATTTCTGCTAAACAAAAAAAATACTTAACATTCGCATAAGATGGGATGACTAGATTTGTAAATGATACAGCACTAATAAAATTTAGAGACAACGTTGGCGAATCGACAAGTGCCTACAAACGTTTTTTATTTCGATAAGTGAGTAAAAGAGAGGGAGGTGAGTACAATTTAGTGAGACCAAGTCCACTCACATACATTTTATTCCTTGAAAAGGAAACATGATGTCATTAGATATTAATTAGTAAAAGTTTACTGATATTACAGCATAATAATTAGGTTTGACTCTAGATGCTAAACTCACATGTAAGCCCGACGTGAAACACAGAATAGTTAGCACAAAACTTTGATATGTTTATTGGTAAACTGATAAATATTCTACGGTGATAATAGATAACTAATTGCTACTACATCCTCAAATTCTGATAATCTTGTGAACGTAAGGTGCTAAGGGGCAACACTGGGAAGACGAAAAGAATATCACAGAAAATTTTAAAATAAGGTACGTCTTGGTATTTTACATGTCCTATGATTTATACGAGACAATGATTTACACTGATATACAGATAGAAAGGTGTGTTTTTTAGAAAGAGTACAGTGACACATGTGCCAAGGTTACATGGACATGAAAAATTAAAAACAAGAAGAATTATGTGCTTGTTTTTATTAGAATTTATTCAATTAATCATTTTGACGTATGTTAGTCCTTACGAAAATCAAGTATAATCTCCTAAATTGAACAAACTTCTACGTTCTAATCAAAGACATGTAAAGTTAGTTGAATGTGAAATTTACATTTTTTTACAGATTATTAGAATTGGCACAAATACTTATTGTTTATTAGTCGAAATAAAAAAAATAAACACACACACACACACACACACACACACACACACACACACACACAAACACATACTACGATGCCGGTCGGGTCGTGTCAACGTATCGGGCCCCTCGTTCTGGCCTGGGTACCAATTACGCCGGTCGGGGCGTAAGAATTATATAAGAGAGATAGGTTACCGATTCCTAACTTCACAGCCTATAACCATTACTACCCTCTTTTCTCTACTTTAAATTTCGTATAAAATTATATTCAAAATGGTACAAGTATTATTTTTACTTTGTTTACATTATTATTTTTGTAATTACTATTATTATTATTATTATTATTATTTGTAATATTTAATGTACTATAGTCATTGAAAATAACAAATGAAATAGATTAATATTTATATGAATCAAGCTTTAATAAATAATTCATGGGAAGAGCCGTGACTCAGTTGCTAGAGGAATGTGGTTAACTACAATGGGGGGGGGGAGTTCCAGCCCAGTTGTTAGAGTTTACGTTTGAAACATGTTTCCTTTTGTTACGCTGCACTCCCATCTACATTATCCTCTTTGGTAATAAAATAATACATTTATTAAGTAGAAAAAACAAATCTGTTACATACAGTAATACTTTTTCTCGAACTTAAACTGAGGTTCTGATTATACAAAACTATATTTCGTTTATCCTCGTTTTATATTTACAATCTTTTAATCTTCTAAAATAAATCAATATTATTTGTTTTATGTATTAAATGGTTGTGGTCTTCTTAACGCATGAATAATGTCTTCACTATGATATTAAGTAGAAATCAAAATATAAAATGTGTATTATCATACGAATATCTAGTGTAGAATCGGTTTACCAAGTTTTCAGAGGTTAATTTAATCGTATTTAAAAGTTAGAAGTTATTTAATTCAAATTAAAAATGAATTCACAACTCTGAACTAAAAGGAAAACGTAAAACCATTTTTCCTATGGTTTGGTATTCTAATATCAATCTCTTGTCCTCGTGGATGTTAATAAACATATTAAAGTTGGTATCCTAACGAAACATTAATGTGTACTTTCAAAGATTAATAAAGACTATTAGTTGTCAGAACAAGGAAAGGTTTTACAAATACCGCAGTCTTGAGTTAGTTCTTTTTAAGACAGAGAAGTAATGGTAACAAACAATTTTGACATTTTAACTTACATAATATTATTTTGTTCTAACATTATTTTGATTAAAAATAAATTCGAACTAACGTAGCATTTTAGCTAGATGTTGTTAGCCATTTATTCTTCTTCGCCGTAGTTTAGAAATAAAACAATGAGCTAAAGTATTATTTCGAATAATATTTAACTATTGGTACAAACAACTAACTTATAGTAATCTAATCGACAAATTCTAGTAACTCTGATTAAAGTAATAATTATGTTAAATGAAGTTATAAATCTTAATTAACCAATTTGTAGCAATAAACAACTTCGATATTTTATTCAGACCTACGTATAGTGCCTATAGAGTAATTTGGCTTCAAATTTTTAACTTCATTCCGTTTAAAAAGACAAGAAGGGTATGACTAATAACAAAGATATATTTAGAAAATGTAAGAAATTAAAATAATAAATTAAATCATGTTGTACCATAAATATTATTAACTTGTATCAACCATTAAGCCTGTCTACATTACCAATCAAATGCATAATGGAAGTGGGCTAACATTATTTTTTCATCTATGTTTTTAATTTTTTTATTACAAAAGTAGTCAATATTATGAACATATTTCCTTTCGCTTGACTAATTATATACAACCTGCTTTAATTCATCTGTATTAATTCAAGAGTTTCTAGTCATTAAAAAAACAATATTTTCTCAAATACATATCTTAAATCAATTCAATCAATTTTCTAAACAAAGTACTTGAAGGATTCATCAAAAATAACTTACATAGTTCACAATTTTTCTTTTAAATAATTATGAATTTTGAATTTTTTTTATTTAATATTGAATAAACTTAAAACATTTTTATTCATGATTTTATAGCAGCTTAAATGGAGTAGTGCGAAATCAATGCTGTGATGGATCGCTTTGGAGTTAATTGGATGTCATGCATTTACTGAGTGTTGTGGTGGGATAGGATATATCCCTATATTTTACCAAACATTGATTTTAAGTCAGTAAAGAAAACAGTGGACAACAAAAATGCGTAAACGTTAATTAAACATTTCTTAATTTAAATTGTTAATATATATATGTGTGTATATATATATATATATATATATATATATATATATATATATATATATATATATATATAATATATTACGAACATATATATTATGTTATTTCAAATGCGTATGTTCTTTCTATAACGCAAGTATAATAAAAGGATGAAATTACATAAATTAATTCTATTTTAAAATGTATTTTAAAATACGAAATTAATGTATAATGCGAAAAACATCAATAGAGGTTATTGCTCGGAATTAGTGAATTAGTGAGAAAATTTGATACGATAACATTGTAATAAGTATTGTTTACAAATATTATCAAATGGCGAATAAGGTCAATAACTAATTATTAAAAATTCTTTGGAATATTCATCCATGTTCAAATGTATGTAACGCACACATTGATGAAAAATAAGTTATTAAAATCTGTATGTGACATTACACTACACGAATAGTTGGCAATACAGGAGGAGACAATTACTTAAATAATATTCAATAATACAATCAATATTTCATTATTTTATTAATGGTATTGGTAATAGAAAAATAAAGTGTAAAAACTAGAGGTATTTATCTCAACCGTATAAAAAATGGTGGCTGGTTGTATTACGATATTCTTTACCGAGCTTCTTTATATTAATTAATATACATAAAAAGGTCCTAGCCTAGTCAATACAAGGAAGAAACTGAAGTACTGGTAACACTTCTTAAAAACAGTAATTATATTTCATGCCCAATTTGTTGAAACTGGTCAGGTTTCATTTGCAGAGTAATTGTACTTCTTTGGAGTATCGCAATAATTTGTCTTCGTTGTCTTGCCGCCATTTGGGAGGGTTGAGATAGTGACTTTTAGTTTTTGCTGTTCTCTTTCTTGTACCTTTAAAATGAGGTGTACCTCTATGATGGTAGCCATTTAAGATTTTTACCGGCAACAGAAATCTCCCATTTTAGAAATGGGGCAATGTTACCCCTTACATTTTACTTCCTTATAAATATATCCTGAGTTTGATTTTGCTATTGTACATCCGTTAAAAAATTACGTAAGTGCCCGCGGACTCTTAACAAACACGTACAAATATTACAGATTCGCCATCGAAAAATAAAAATATGATCCACAAAAACTGTCTTATACCATAAATAATCTATGAGTAGGTTATTAAGAATTATATACGAAAGTATAAAGGAAGCTCAAAAAGTTGGCATTTAGTGACTTATTTTAAAGACAAAATTTGCCAGTAAGAAAAGAAAGGCGGGAAAACTCTCCAAATTATCAAAATCTTACATTACACGTTTCTTCATATTTCATTTAATTTTTGAAGAAAGAACATTTAGTGGTTGTTCGACTAAAGTTAATGTTAATAACTCTAAGTTTTGTACATTCAAATTGATAATATTGAACAAAATTTATAAGTATGTGGTTATTACAAAACACAAAACGAACAAACCTAACTCTAGCATCATATTTCAACTAAAAGTAAATGTTATTAATTTAAAAATCAATCAATCGGATTCAGGAACTAAAGCAATATTTTTTGTTTCATTTTATACGATGTTTTCTCTACTTTTCTAAATAACATACTATGCAATGGAAATAAAACTTATATATTTTTCAAAATGTACGAAAATACAAAGATGTATTTGATATTGGACTTGACTTGAATAAATATTATATTTATAGGTAACTGTGCATAAACAAAATTTATAGATTACAGACGTCATCATAGCATAAAATTGTTTTAACATTATTTTATACAAAAGTATATTGTAAATATAAATAAACAGTAATGCAAACATATCAAAAGATATAGAAGCATTGGATCCTTATATTTGTTATTTTAATGTCTAAAACTAAATAAGTGAACAACTGCTCTACCAAGGTTTAGTTGAAGTTTCAAACATAAAGTTATAATTTTTTTTTTCAATATTCGATTCAAAATATTAGGACCAACAAATCTATAACATATTTTCAGGGAATTAGGTGACCCTTAAATAAAAAGTCGTAATGATATTTTTACATATAGACGAAGTATTTATAAAACCCAAGAGAAAAGAATTTGTGTCATTCGTAGTTAATTTTTGAGGTATGATTTTTCCAAATTTCATTACTGATTAAAGTCAAATTTTAATCTTCAGTATGTATATTTATTTTACAACAACAAGGTATAAATAATTTGTGTTTAATTCATGTAAAATATCCATTGTTTAAAAATAAATATATTAAACCAATCTTAAACTCCATTCTATATAAAGCTTAGGGTGATTTTAATATGTTGTTAAACTTGAAAGTTAGAAGACCGGTATTTAATATTTTTTCACATATATAATATATAAAACTAATACCAAAAAAATATTGTTTTGTGCATGAATTAAAATCGATTTTTTGTTTCTCACAAGCTAATTTATAAACATAGTATTTAACGTTAATTCTCTTACTTGTTCAATACACAATATAATACAAATTATTATGTTCTACGGCTGTGATATTATTTATAGAATAACTTTAAATTATTTAATTATTACATACTGTCCTAATATTTACTACTAACAAAATATAATAATTGAAAGGCAATATTTTTCTATGACCTTTGTACTTTTCACTAAACTTTGAATACTGTCATTCGAGACGAAACGTAAGCCACTGGAAGGCATAAAGACTGATCAATATTCTATTGTCGCTGTAACAAGTCACATAAAAGTCATTCTTTTTCCCTTACTAAACGAAATTATTTTCAGCATATAGACATTCTACTCTCTACATCTCAGAAAATTTTATATATACATTACTCGTAAAAAAGACAAAAAACGTGGTAAGAATCCCAAGCGTTGTAAAAAAAAAAAAAAAAAAAAAAAAAAAAAAAGCAGATTGAGAATGTTCTCAAATCTCTCTCAAGTAACGTGTAATCAATATTACTACTACTATTAGTATTTTACTCTTACGTATATTCTACAATATTTTATTGCTATCAGTAATATCACAATTTTTAATACAAGATTTAAAAATATATATTTACAAAATGATTTCATGACCACAGAATTCGGTTTCATGTAATTGATGAAAGATATTGTGTTAAAAGTTTAACTTATCCCGGTATGATAATTAAAATCCCGGTATTATAAATTATTTAATGTTAGAATGTTTACTTTGTTTATGGTTTCAAATAATTTTGACACCGTTACAACTAAAGATTTTTTTTTTAAACCATTATTTTAATTATTTCCATTATTAATATTCAAAAGCACATAGGAACAAACTTAATCCTACTGAACATAACTTTGCCATACTGACTCCAAAACTATTTTTAAAACTTTTTTTCTTTACACTACTAAATTCTATGAACCTTTCTGAATATAATAATATATAGAAGTTGGTTTTCCATAAATATTACAATTAATTATTAGTGCTCTTTTGAAAATAAATTCAACAAATTCCCTTTTTGTAAAAATCCATTTCTGTATTTTTGAAAATTTAACAATTTTTTTTTCACCTAAATATATTCACAAATATATTATTACAAAGCTCTAGTAATAGTTGAAAAAATTACATTTATTTTTTGTATGATGTACATTACCATTTATGTGAAATTCTTCCCTCCTTTACTTTAAGATTTTTGGTATTTGAAATAAAAACTCTAAATGTTTTACATCTAACATTTTTTTTCACTACACAAACTAAATTCTATGCACCTTTCTGAATATAATGATATATAGAAGTTGTGTATAAAATATATATTACTATTTTTTATAACTTTAAGAAAAAAGAAGATTAAATTACCTTTTTTCGTAAATTTTTTTTTCCCTAAATATATTCACAAATACTACACAAAACTTTTGTATATCTTGGAAAAAGGTGGTAAGCTATTGATTTTGGATGATACAGGTTTTCTGAAAAAGTTAACTTCATTTTTTGACATCTAACATACTTACTCCAAAATCGTTTTAAAAAAACATGTTTATCACATAGATGAATTCTATGCATCTTTCTGAGAAAAATGATGTCTTATAAGTTTGGTTTTGTATAAAAGTAATATTTTTTTATGAATTTTTTAAGAAAACAAAACATTTACATAACCTTTAAATGGTGACGGTTGTAGGGTTAAATGGTTGTGGTTTCGTTATTCGTTATCCAATCCTTGAAAACAAAAAACATTTTCCTCAATAACGCTGAATACAAAGCACACGGCCTCATGAAAATTGATTGCAAAAAAACATTTAATATGATTCAAGCAAAAATATATTATTAGAAGGCAACTAAAAATGTATCACTGTAAAAAAAATTGAAATTTTAACTAAAATAAACAGATAAGAGATGGCTACTTTACAAACGGTGCTTGATTTGAAATTTTTCTTTGGAATGATGAAACATATTTTCATGTGAATTGATTTGGTAGAACACATAATTCCAGAATATGGTCAGTTACAAATCCTCATATAAAACACAACAGATACTGCATTTTAACAAGGTTTCAGTTTAAATGGAGTTCTCTTCGAATGTTGTTGTTAGCCTATTCATAAGTTCCATTTGGTGCCGAAAAAAAAACTAACAATAACATGACATTTGGATTTGAACATGCTACTTAATAATGTAATACCAAAAATGTGACCAGATATGTATCCTGGTCTCCGAGGTCTTCAGACCTAAATTCAATTTATGTTCAGTTGTGGCATTTTTAAAGGATCGAGTGAACTGTACATAAACCAGAAACTGTTGAGGTACTTAATAAATAATTTAAAAACGTAGCTCTAATTAATTATGTCAACACGTTAAGAAATTCGGCGCATAGAATAGAGGAAAGACTACTGCTTCTCTAGGAACGGAACGGTGGTCACATCGAACACCGGTTTTGATAACCCTAATAAGTTAGATTATAACTTTATTTTAAGATTTGAGGTTTTTTATTATATCCTTTTTTAATTTCAGATGAATTTATGTACTTTATTTTGTTACATTTTAAAAACAGAAAAACTATAGTAGATTAAAGTTTTAACTTACTTTTTAAATACCCGGTATTTATTCAATTTGGAGAGTTTATTGTTTTTACCAAATGGTAGTTTTTCATTTCAATATAACATGTTTTAAGGCATAATTTAAAAATAATAAAACTTATTAATAGTTACATGCATTTTTTTAGTAGACTATTGGGAATGATCCACGACTTTAAAATAACACTAATTTTCGAGATAAAAACCCATGCTACTAATAAAACCATTGATTTTTGCCTGGGATTTTAATGTAAGTAATAATCAGATATTTAATTTGGTTTCCAATCGTTACTTAATTATTCAGTTTCTTAAAGTATCCATTTTAAGTACTATGGTGAAATTTAAAACATGTATGTAATATTTACTCTAAGAAACCACTTTACATACATTTACATTCTGTTATCTATGAGCTACTTCGAAAACATAAACTTACATACTACAGTTTATTATTGTAAATGATTATTCACGACAAATATGTGTCATTGGTTAACAACAAGCACTTAACAACAAATTTATAAATTAAGTAATTTGATTTTGTTGATGATTTTTACCTCTCATATATCCATGTTTTATTTACTAGTTAACCGTTTTAGGTAATGTATTTAAATTTGTCTACGGTTCCCTCTACATTTCTTGGTACCTGCTAAATTCTGCTGGTTTACTCACTTGTTATCAGCATGAATATTGTTGAAACATCCAGGGTACACATTAAATAGTATTATATTAACTCTTTCCCGTCAGTGACTTATTTGTTCGTATTCCTCAGACGTGTTTCGGAAACGCGATCCCATCATCAGTATTAATCACAGAAATCATCATAATGTAATAATAAAATAAAAACACCATAACGTAGAAACAAGCACACCAAAGGATGAAGAAATATAATATAAAGTAAAATGTGTATGATAATATTTAAAATACATTTGAACGGTTAATTATCACTGAAAATATCTGATCCTATTACATCAACTTCAAATATTCAATTTTCTTATCTTGATTAATTGATTCAATATATTTATTCATTTTATTGATAACAATATCTATGCAAGGGGGATGTAAAATTTTTAATATTCAGATGTAACCTGTGTGACGCTGTATTAAGCATTATTTTCTTCTGATATAATCTTTTTAATATAATGTTTCTAAAATTCGTACTAAATGGTTTACCTTCAACGTTCGTTTGCTAAAGGAAAGTATTTCATAGTCGTAGGACACGATTACCTTCTCAGGTTATTAAACAGTAAAAGAAATTAAATATTGTGTAATGTACTAGCTTTTTATAAATTATGTTCTACATGATCGTTGAAAATTACTATTTACTAAACCCATTTGTCGCTGATAAATATTCAACTTATTCAAAATTGACATTATCTTTTAAAGATTAAATTATTACTCATTTACTATGTAAGGGAAAGTTTATGTTTTTTTTATAATAGGCAATGTGTAATATTGTTGAGAGACAGTGTTATGAATCGAACTGTAAAGTATTATCGCAACTGTGATGCCCACATTTCATCTTATTTTAAATAATATGTAACTGGTTATTTTTAGGCAAGAAAAATTCCGATTGTACGGATTATGAATTCAAACATTTATACAAACTCTTTAATAAAACTCAATTTTTTTTATATAGTAAGAATGTGCCAGAAATACTTATAAACAGAAATAATGTTTTGAACATTTATTTGATTTGTAATTTGCTAATATTACCACAACAAAAAGCTGATAAATTGTATATACTACGACTGCATTTTGTGGATGAGATATTTGTAAATATATGTGTATTTGTATAAATCTTGTTTGTATAAATATTTTTCAGTCGAGTTTTTTATGTGTAATTTGTTCTCCGTACTTTATTTCCTACATGTGTCTGTCCAACTTCTTGTTGGTTGAGTTAAGCATTATTTTGTCCTGAATACGTAAAAATACTCCTTAGAATACACGTATTAAAAAAAATCGATACATACTGTCTTGGAAACCAGGAGTATTTAAAGAATTTTGTAACTGAGATTGCTTACTAAAACGACATCTAATTGTTAAGCCTACCCACTCACACTACTTCTTCAGGCCATTTAATGTTATTTTAAAAGAGAGATCAATAATTGGTTTGAACAACACGTCTGACAAGATGGAGGGTTGATCTGTAAAGCTTGGAATAAGTTAGGATCTGATTAAGGCAACAAGGATAAACCCTTTGCAACGAAAATCTCTTCCAAATCATTATTTACCAATCTCTGATAATATTATACAAGAAACACGATATAATAACCTCCCAGGCAACTCTATATTTTATCAACAAGACCATTCCATCTACTAAACAGCAAACAAAACCTCATTTCGACACACGGCCAAGTCGACAGACGACAATCTGTCGAACATGAATACAATCTTGTACTTTTATTAAAACTCCATTTACTTATTTATTTGAACTATCTCCAGTCCATAAACTTGATGTTGTCAAACGAAGAACGTGAGTTAAGAAGGGAGCGGTTCATTTGACTTATAAAGAATGTATATAACAAATGGACCAAGATATCAAATCCAAACATAAGAAAGATTTAATAAAACAGCACAGAATTACATTAATTTAAACAATATTGAAAAGGTTATAAAATTTTAAGCCAGAAAAAAATTGGAGTGTGAACGACTCCAGAACATTTAAACAGTGCATTGGCAAGGACTAAAAAAAAAAAAAAAACGAAAACTGATAACTAGCTTCGATGTGCAACATGTAATTTCTGAGTACACGAGGATTGCACAACCTTTTTTGGTCGATTGCGATAAAAAGATTTTTTTTAGTCTATAAGTAATTGTATTGAGTTTCATATACTTTTTACACTATTGTAATGTATTCCATATTACAATACAAAAAAAAATATGTATTGGCTCTATTTTTAGTTTATCTCAATTTGTTCATTCTCTTAGTTCATGCTATTTTATATGTAACAATAAATAATTCTGGCAAAGTTGTTTACGGTATTAATTTTTTACACACCTTGATGTCCTTAATAAGTTTAAATTACTACTCTGACAAAACGTTTTGGAATTAAACAAAACATTATTGAACGTTTAATTTCAAATTAAATATGATATGACAAATCACCCACACAGTGCATCGTAAAACCCGACACGTCTGGAACAGACACCGCCAACATAATTGTTCCGAAAATTAATAATTATTTAGATGAGGAGGATAGGGATAGTGATAAATGATGAAATCATTATATACATTTTCCTTGAGTGTGTATAAATAGTTTTAAATATTTCTAATTATTCACTTTGCACCAAGAGTTTTACAATAATAACATCTATCGCGGATTTATTCTATGTTAAAATGGATTAATCACCAAAAACTTAAAACAAATCTTCATGCATAAAACTCGGAACTGCTAAATAAAACTAATTTTTATTTTCTATCCGAGATCCATCAACTAAGATTTTTTTCTATATAATACAAATATAAATAATTTTATATCACTTTACTGTATTGGAATATTACGAAAAATTGGAGTATATTTCTCTCTCAAATTTAAAAATGGGGAACACTATAAATCGCAGAAATATTGGCGATCTTATTTAATTTTATCTGAACCAATCAAATGAAAATAGAAAATTCTAGTGACAGACATGGTAAAATAAAAACAGATTGTCTATATCTTTACTCTTAATTTATTGCTAACCTGTACTTCCTAGAAACCACATCAAATTATGAATTTTGATGTTATTAATTTCATTGAAATTAATTCCAGTTTCTGGTTTAACGACGATTATAAAACTAATATTTAGGAAATATATCCGTTTTTAGTTTATAAACACAGAAACAAGGGTAATATAACAATTGGATTAATGTGACATTCTTAATTTTTAACTTAAAATTTGTTGAAGAACAAAATTCTCCTTAAGGGACCTTCTTCAGCTGAAATGGAGTCGATATTCTGTTGATGCTATTAATGCTATTTAATCAGCTTAACTATATCAGCAGTGCGATCTTTATCAACTGTTCTTACTTACTGTTCAATTATGAAATGTCGAAACATTAATGGGTTAAACAATGTCGAAAGACTTCACATAATCATTAATATGAATGAAGATCTATTAAGTTCCAAGAAACCAGTTTTATATGAAAGACAATTCAACTCTATATTTTCATGTTATTTGTAAACATGCAAACTACTAAAAACACATGTGAAGGATTTCTAAGAGCAAATTTAGACTGAAATATTTACACTACCTCTGTGGCATTCACATTATTTAGGAAGGCGTTCTAACCTGTGGTACGAGTTTTACTGTGTCAAGGATGATTTCATACTATATTGATAGGTACATCAAATTAATTATTATATATTGCAAATGGAACACCCTTGTGGAAATCCTGGCTTTTGTCAGTTTTGGTAATTTTGACATTAAACAGTTACATCAGATTGTATTAATGCACTTATTATTGGTTTATTCGGTTAGCTGAGATGTTTAACATTTAATCAGGCAAATGGTAAATGTAAGTGGTTATTAAATCCGTTCTTTTAATACACGAATGTGAGAAGGTTTAACAGCACATTGTGAATTATAACGATACTGGAATATGAAATTATTTTCTAATGTGTTTTTTCGCTTTAAGAGCAATAAATTATTATTTTCAATAAGTGTATCGAAAACTAATAATAACCCCAAAACTATTAAGTAGTTAAGACTAAAATATTGTGTGAAAAAACATTGTACAATCATTTAATCGTTAATTCAATTTGTAATGTATGGAAGAAAAGAACATTAAATCTGCACATGTACTTTATGGTTTTTTATTTTAATTTTTATATGGTAGAAAATTTTCATAAATAAACTACCTCTATCACTCCAATATGCTACAAGGGTTGTCATAAACTACGTCTTCTAGTTCCAACCTTTACTTTGATGCACTTCAGTGATATCAGTTGAATTAGGTTTAGAAATCACCTATATTATCTAATGATATGTTCTTACGCCTATAATTCCCTATAATTTAGCAGTTAAATATTTGCTAGAGTTAGTTTTAATCAAGTTGAATGATTTAGGCTTACTTATTAAATCTACTGAACTCCAAATGTTTTTTCTCTGTTTAATTTAAAATGACAAATTCCTAATAAATTATATGATATCTTATGCAATCATTAATGATGGTTGCTAATAATTTTCATTAATATATGTATAAAGTTAAACATGTCATTTGTAATTTATCTGATTTGTATAAAAAGATAGAACAAGTTCAAAGTTAGATATTTGTACATATGAAATTGATAATAGTTTCAGTAAATAAAATAATATTTTATTGTAACTACCTACCTATTCAAATTATGTTTTAAAGATCGCTTTACTTGGAGTAAGGCACTAAAACTTTATTATCTTCTTTTTTTTTACAATTGTTGTCAATAATCATAATTAAGTAATGATTATGTTTTATATGTATTTGTGGAATTATTCTTATTATTTATGTTATATGTATATTCATGTATAAACTTATAGCATACATATATTGGTTACTAGTTGGTAATGAGGGGAGTAATATTATTGTTCCGTGATTATGAGCACGTAAGTATAGTTGTATTTTGGCTATTAAGATTTTCGCTAAATGTCGAATTATAATTTATGTCAATCAGAGACAATCACATTTCTTGCATTCTGATTGGCCATCTGATGTAAAATTTTATTTCCACTGGCATGTAAGGCTTGCACTTTTCTCTGTCACGTTCAAAGAACAATGATATTTCTAAACGCTCTGCTATATTACCTTACAAGACAAAGTTATATTGCAAAAGTTGACTTCTTAAAACATCTACAAAGCGCCACCAGTTTCACTTATTCTTCTCCTTCGTCTATGTTATTGTAAGTTATGATATTAACTTTATGAAATATGATGACATTGTTTTGGGAAATGTGTCTAAACTAGACCGTTATACACGCACTGTTAATTGTTAACTACAACCGTAACTCTGTTCTAACTCCTAATGGTGAGTGGTGTCTATTCTACAACCTGTTAATGTACTTACATAACACACACATATATATATATATATATATATATATATATATATATATATATATATATATATATATATATATATATATATATATATTTGTAATAATCGATAGAAATTTATTTCAATTATATACCTCATACCTCATATAGAAAGTAGTAGTGGTCTTTCAAAAAATCTGTTATTTTTGTTTATGTTTTAAACGCGATACTCTAAATCATTAGTTTTTCTAACAGGATATGTTGACATTATATTGATGTTGTTTATGTATTGATTCATAATTGGGTTATACAGCCTACGTTTGTAAGGCCCTTGTCTTAATAACTTAACGTCAGGTGCAGTCTTGGCTTCCAAGATAAGATAGCTTACATATTTGCTGAACATAAAAAGTTATTTTTGTGAAAGACCGTTTACCATGGTATCTGGACGTAATAACAACAGGTGTCAAAACATTACTATCGATTGTTCTCTTTACAAACAAACTTTATTGTTTTGTTGATTATATGAAACTGATTATTGTTAACCATCAGTTAATAAACGTTTGTGAACTATGCTTTTAACTCTTTCTGTTTGTATTTTTTCAATTATTTCAAACCGTCATTAGTTTTTGTGTTATTATAGGCTCAAAACAAGCCTATTTTGTATAAATCAGTTTATTTATTTTAAATCGCCTGATGAGCCACTTTTCTTAATATTATTTTTATAGTGGACGTATACAATTTATGAGTTGTCAAGGACAATAAATGATAACGGGGATATTTACAATAAACGCTATATTCTATCAAGCACATTTGTATGACTCTATCTCAAATCACATTTTACGTCAAATCCACTATTCAGAGTTTATGATCAATCGGGGTTGATTGGGACGACATACTGTTAGCCAAACCTGAAATGAAACCCATTTATTAATGATTTGCTGAATTTAGAGCAAGATAGAATACCTCGATTTATTAACTTATAACACGCAGTTTATATACAATAACATTAGTAAAATGCATGGCTACTGGTTTATTTACTTGTTGACAACAACAATGCACCTAAAACTCACTTTTAATTGCAAAATCAATGGTTGAAACTTTGAAACACATACCGCTACCACACTTGGAATTTTGTGAAGCACATCTGTTCCCTAAGAAAAATACTACTGCTCAAATTTAATCACACGTACTTTTAAATTAACTTTATACACTGCAAGTCTAATTCATCTGTAACTCTATCATAGATCAAAACCCTCGCTTACCAACTCAAAGTGTACTACGCAAATATGGTAACCGAAATACTAGATTTAATATCCCATGAAAATTGGTATAAAGATTACTCATGTCACGCAAACATTTACCTCGTCCTCACGTTTAAGCCACTCTATATAGTGCTCGGGCCCTACTTGGCTAAAATTCTCTCCACATAGACATCTCTTCTACTTCAAGAAGGGACACTGTTGAACAAAATGGACAAAATATAATTGGATCTTTTCAAACACATGTAGATTCGTTTTCATTAGAAGAAATCAATACATCACTGAAAAACACATTATAAAATTAATTTAACACGATATTAATTCTAAAAGCTGCGACTTCAACGTAATAATAGATCATACCATCAAATTACTAAGCCTAACACCATTTTTAACAACAATGAAATTCTACCAGTATAAGAAAAATACTCAACTTAATATTATATACAATTTCACTGTTTACCTCCCGCTGGACTGGATGAATAAGATCTTTAAGAAATTTCAGTCATGAGGACCAAACACAATCTATCATGAATCCTTGGAGATCAACGTGTGTTCCTCGTTTACTTGATAACTCTAACCACAAGAATTGACGCTATTTTAAATTCACAGCCTTGACACTGTTCTCCAATAATCCAACTGATATACCTC